>VZTE01003367.1:2988408-3092179 GCA_013397775.1 Eulacestoma nigropectus
CCGGCCGCCCGCCCGCGCCCTCGGGGCCGCCCGCCTCCGGGGCACGGCGGCCAGACGTGACCCCCGCCCGCGGCCGTGCCCCGGGGGGAGCCCGCCGGCCAGCACCAGGGGCGGAGTTGCCCCAGGGCGGGTGCCTGTCGCACCGACAGCACCCCGCGCCTCTGCCCGCCCGTCGGGAACCTCATGCTCTCCTGCGGGAAAAAAGTGAATGGGAAGACGCGGTGTTTCCCCGGCGCTCGGAGCTTGATCATATTTCAAATTATCCCCCCAAAAAGTAACCCACCCAACAGCAACAGTAACAACAAACCCTACCCTCCAGATTTGTGTAGAAATTGCGGGCAACATGATGGATGACAAAAGTAGGCACAATTTAATAAACAGAGGAAGCATGTCTCACCAATAAAACAAATTCTAAATAAAACCATCTGCAAGCATTAAATTTGAAACAATGCAAACTCTTCAGCTGCTTTGCCAAAAGAGGCACAACGGGGGGTAAAGAGAGGGATGGATAAATAGCCATAATTTTCCAGTTCCTTCAGTTGACAATGGACTTGTATGCAAACAGGGCTATGGTGACAATGTGCCGGCTTGGACTCTTGGAACTACTTCCCTTTTTCTGTATCCTTGAGAAAACTCGTTTTCTGCAGTCCTGAGAAATAAATTCTTTCTTGATACTCTCCACCCCGAAGTGCCTACTGTATAAAGTTGGTGTAAAGAAGAGAAAAATTGACTGAGGACAAAAAGTAAAAAAGTATATAGCCCAAGGAAAATAGAGGCCTGCTTCTGCCATCCTTGAGCTGCATCCACTGCTCTCACTGAGAGTTGTGCGGTGGCAGAACTTCAGGGTTAGGTCTTGGTGTATCACTTATTTTGAATTGTCTGGCAAAACAATAGGGAAGGTAATCAGCTCAGGTTCAAAACAAGCTCACTCTGCAAAAGCAGACGGTGTGGCACAGATGATTATTCGGAAGTTCAAATGAGTATCAGTCATCAGATCTCCAGCTGTAGTTTGCTTTTTGTTCCCCATTTCTAACCTCTGGGGAGAGGACTCCTTCTCAGAGGAAAAGCGTGCGGTGTCATTTTACCCCTTCCAGTAATTGCAGATAGATGGACTTTCAGGCACTTGCACTTGCCTTGGAAAGACCATAAGCTGTCAGCACCTTCAGACTCCTCAGAAATATTAGAGATCCTAATAGAGCTGCCCTAGTTTGCAGTTTCTGTCTGTGTGCTGAAATGTGTGAGAACACTCAACTGGCAGAAAGGGCAACAATGGGTTTGTAAATATGATTGATGAATGAACCAAGAGAAAAAAAAATAATTAAAAAACCAATAAAAGTCATGTGAGTAATAAAAATGCACACTGAATGCCAGGCTAATTTGGAGTAATAGTTTAGTTGTAGCTATTATAGTCAAAGGCTGCAAGAGGAGGCTCAAAGGGAGGCATAAAGCTTTTATTTATAAAGAAAATTAAATATGTAAGTACAATATAAATAATAGCTATTATGTCTTCTTGTAAACACAGGCATGCTGATTTATTGAGAGGGAGTTGTCTTGTCTTAATGCATGCCAGTTGCCTTTATATGTTTAATAGTCAGGTATGTTGGGTTTATGTGGCAAGGTTTGGGTAGTGGGGAGGCTACAGGGGTGTCTTCTGTGAGAGGCTGCCAGAAGCTTCCCCAATGTCCAGCAGAGCCAACTCCAGCCAGATCCAAGACAGACTTGCTGCTGGCCAAGGCCAAGCCCATCAGCAACTGTGGAAGCACCACTATGATAACACATTTAAAAAGAGAAGGAAAAACTGCAACAGCCATTGTAGCCAGAGACAGGAGTGAGGTTATATGAGAGAAACAGCTCTCCAGACACCATGGTCAGTTGAAGAAGGAGGGGAGGAGGTGTTCCAGGTACAGAGATTGCCTGGCAGCCTGTGGAGAATACCTTGGTGAGGCAGGGTGTGCCCCTTCAGCCCATGGTAGTCCATGGTGTAGAAGATATCTACTTTTACCCTCTGAAGAACCCCAAGCCAGAGCAGGTGGATGCTCAAATCAGGCTGTGACCCTTTGGGAAACCCACACTGGAAGCAGGCTCCTGGCAAGGCCTGTGGACCTGCGGAAAGAAGAGCCCACACTGGAGCAGGTTTGTTGGCAGGACTTGTGACCCTGCAGGGGACCTGCACAAGAGCAGTTTGTGAAGAACTTGAGCCTTTGGGATGGAACCCAGGCAGAAGCAGGGGAAGAATGTGAGGAGTCCTCCCCCTAAGGAGGAAGGAGCAGAAGAGAAAATGTGTGATGAACCGATCACAGCCCCCATTCCGTGTCCCCCTGCACTTCTGGAGGGGAGGAATTAAAAAACGCAGGAATAAAATTCAGCCCAGGAAGAAGGGAGGGGTGGAGGAAGGTGTTTTAATATTTAGTTTTTATTTCCCATTATGCTTCTCTGATTTGATTGGTAATAAGCTAATTTTCCCAAGTTGGGTCAGTTTTGCCGCCCTTGACAGTAATTGGTGAGTCATCTTTCCTTGTCTTATTTCAACCCATGAGCTTTAAGTAGTTGTATTTTCTCTCCACTGTCTGGTTGAGGAGGGGAGTGATAGAGCCGCTCTGGTGGACACGTGGTGTCCAGCCAAGGTCAACTCATCACATCAGGAGATAAAATCCCCATGAAGAAGATTTTGTATCTTTTCTATCTAGAAACAAATTACGCAAGGAAGACTGTGCAAATTTGTACTCCTTCTGCACAAATGTTACTTTTGAGGCTTGAAAAGGCTTCCCTTCTTCAACAAACTGCCTCCTCACTTATTAAGAAGACATAGGATTAATTTTTTTAATGAGTACATTCAGCCCCCACTCCACCACCCACAGCAATTCTCCTCTGTCTGCAGGCTCTCAGAATAAAACTTTACAAATGGCAGCATCAGTTCAGAATGACTGTCTGATTAGGTGTTGACAGAATGACTGTCTAATTAGGTGTTGACTTTCCAGTATTATACTGTCAAATCTGTTCCTCCATGAAATGCTGGATGTTTTCTTGCAGGGGCAAAAAGGTTCTTCTACTGACACTGAACTTTTAGCCAATGGTATAAAAAATAATGTGTGCAAAAGTAAAACTGAAAAAAACTGGATAAAACTGAATCAAGCTTGTCAAAAACCATACTTAAATGGTCTTCAGAGCTCAAATTGCTGAGAGTTGGCACGTACATCGGTCAGCTGCAAAATCTGACCCCTTCACTGGAAGAGTCTGGCTGTATTTTGTGGAATGAGCTTACCTAAAAGCACCCAGTGGCTCAGGCACGACACTGCAAAGAGGGTGGAAGTCAGGACCTGTACTGGAGGTGGCGTGGTGGGGGATACCTGGCTGTCTTCAACAGGGTGCCTAAGGAAAGGCAGAAAAGCATTTGGGTTCTTCTGCAAGCTGTAGCACACAGCTGCCTTGACATTACTGAGTATTCTCTCGTTTAAGATTGTCAACATCCTGTGTAACCACACCAATACAAAGGGGCTGGCATCTGCTTCCCAAGCTCTGAGAAACTGGTTGCTTGGGGCTGAACTTCATCTCCCTCCAGGAAAGGTCGATCAGTTGCAAGCAGAAAGGAAAATCCTGCTGCTGTTACCCAGGCAACATTTCTCCTGCACACAGAAAAGATTCGAATTTGCAGGACCATGGTGCTGATGCTCTCACTCAGTGTGTCACTAGCTGTTAAACATCTTTTAGTATTAAAAACTCTGGTAATAAGCCGCACCAAAATCAAGGACACTTCTTTTCCACGTTGATAGGTTGTTGGATAGTGAAGCAGAATACAAACTTTTCCCTTTGAAAATCTGAAAATGGCCCACAAAAGAAAAGGAAATTACATGACTGAGAAGGAAACTCGGCCAGAAGCCCATAGTTACAAATTACTGTAGCAGAGTGGGACAGACTCCGAATGAGGTGCAGGGGAAGAGCTCTTTGAAGACCACATAACTGTGCAGAGCTGCAGCTTGTGTTTTTATTTCTGCTGTACAATAGAAGCGGCAATGACCTTCACCCAGCAGTGCTGGGTGTTTTTCCTCATCATGCTATATGACTCTTCCACTGTTACTGGTAGAAGAATAGGAATCCTTTAGCAATGCAGTGGTCTCCTTGAAGTTATGGGTTTCACTGGATTAAGCCTAAAGAACCATTCTCCATGGAGACAGATGAGTATTGCTGAGTTCAACTGGTAAGCAAGAAACTTCTGGATGCAACCTTCTACCCTTTACTCTCTTCTCCAGGCTTGGCAGTTGTGCCACTGCCTCGAGGGCTGAGCCTGCCCACCCTGTGGTCACAGAAGCTCTGGTGCTAACAAAAGAGCAGGAAAAGGCACTGTTAGGGACAATGGGGAGGGAGGGATGATCCTGCCTGAGGTTTAGAATAGTGTATGGACCTCTTCCTGGGAATGCTGTAGAGCAGTACAGGGAATTGAGAGTATGGTCTGATGGTAGAGATGCCGTGATGCAGCAGGTAGATAGAGCCACTCCAGCTGTCACAGTCCCTCAGACTGCCCACTCTGAGCTGGATGCCTAATCCAGCAATTGCCAGCATCAGCAAAAGGAGGCAATGGTGGGACCGTGCTGTTGGGGGAGGGGGGAAAGCCAGACCTTTCCCTTGGCAGCAACGAGCCAGGGAATCAGCCTTGGCATCCGTGCCCCTGAGGCACTGCTGTCTTTAGGATTTCCTGCTCTGTGGTGAGTGGGTGCTGCCATGGCCACCCAGTCCCAGCTGTGCTGGCAAGGCTGTTCATAGGCCACGAGCTGGAGAAGAAGGCTGAACAGGGTTAAAAATACTCCACCAAAAAAAGAAGGAAGCTGCTTAGTTATTGTCGTATTGGTCCATGCATGTGGATTGCCTTTTACCCAGATTGGTGCCCATGCCTCGGGCTGCAGGGATGGCAGCAGGAATGAGCAGTCAGACTGCAGCCAGAAACACAGGAATTTAATCACTTGCCCACGACCAGTCCTGAAATCTTCTGGACTACAGGAGGCACATACAAAGCCTTTTTCAAATACTGGGGTCTGAGAATTTGCACTGGTATGTTTTTAATGAATAACCAGAACTGCTTTTCCATATGAAATGGTCTCTCTGTAGTTGGCCCAAAGACTGGAAAGCGAGGAATGTCTCTACTCACAAGCACTTCAAAACTCGGTGGTTTGTTCTAGGCATCCATCACATGTTTTGGCAGTCCATAGGAATGTGCACTTCTGTATATCACAAGCAGCTACCCTGGCTTAAGCCAAATAACTTGTGCTTAACTATAAAGCTGTCTTTAAGAAAGACACTGAGTTCTGATCTGCAGAAATCAACAGATAAAGAATTTCTTTCCCATTGTTCTCACTCTCCTCATTATAAACATGGGCTTGGATTCCCTGTATGAATTTGGCAGCATCCACCTTCTAAACACTGGTTCTTTTTATGCTTTTGTTTATGCTTAGATACATTCTTGATATCTTCTCCCTGGGAAGATGTTATCTATTCTGTCATCTAGTCAATTCAAAGTATTTCTTTCTGAGTAAGTTAACAAAATTGTCTCTTTAATTTCTCAACAAAAGATATTTTTACCAGTCCTTATATTGTTTTCCTGTTTTTCCTGTGAACCCCGCTCAATTTTTCAACATACCTTTTAAAACACGGCTGTCTGAACTGCCCCTGGCAGTATAGGATCCACATAACCCAAAATACACATATATATTTATATACAAATATCTTTACAGCTATGCTTTCAAGATCACCACAGTATGTTGTTGTGTCAGGACACTACAAGTTCCCCATGAAAGTGTCCTTTTACCCTTTCCAGAGCTGCTGTTACCCAGAGAGTGTTCCCTCACTCCTCGGGAATGGCCTGTGCTTGCAGCGCCATGCATGGCACTGCCCGCAGAATCCCTTTCTGGGAATAGGCCCGTGTTTCTGACACCAAGCACTCTCAGATCAGATAGCGTAACACCTTCTCTTCCCTTGTTTGCTAATCTTGATGTCACCTCTGAATTTTATTGTCAGTAATTTTATATTTAACTTTCTGGTATAATATTGGGTAGGTTAGGTGTAAATACTTCTTAGAAAGTCTGTTCATTACCAGTTTATCTATTGCAGTATCTGCAGGCAGAATTCCTGAGCAGGGGACATAATTTGAGAGAAGTTGTCACTTCAGCCCAAGTCTTGTAGTTGACTCTGACTCTGCATGTTGAGACTCTACCCACTCTTCTTACCAGGGAGTTGCAGCTACTCCCTGCTGCTCTTGGGAAGGCTGGAGTAGGCTCTCATGATGCTTCTGCATTACGAGAGGATGGCCCTTGTCAGACAGCTCTTCCAGTTCAACTTTAAGACAACCATATGGAATGCCTCCTGCACACATCATTTGTTGGTGTTTCATTTTATTGGGAGGGCAGGAGTGTTGCTCTTCCAGAAATGCTAACACGGTATGTTACAGACAATCTGTGCAACAGTTCCCCACTAGCTGGTGTTGTCCTTAGCAGGCTATTTTGTAAAATAAGTCAACACAAATGCTCGACCAGAGCAGAGAGCTCCAAAGCAAATAGTTCCAGCAGACTTTCACAGGCGGAGCCTCCACCATTCACTGCTGCACCGGCATATTATGTTACGGGCACTACATCATGAGAATATGATCTATAAATCTCAGGATTCTCTCTTCCGAATTAGAGACATGTAGATCAAATTTAACTCTGAACCAAAATTTTAATTAAAGTAACTAAATTAATCTACATCAAATAAATACTTACATGTAGGTTTGAAGTCCTAGAGGGAAGGAAAAAAAAGATTTTTATACCAAGTAACTTGTTGCTTGTTCTGTTGCAGTTCAAACCATTTCATGTTGTTCTAATGCATCAGAGTCTGAAAATTATTGTGACTGGGAGCTAATAATAAACAAAAAGTAAAATGACTGTCTAGACCTTCTGATCTGTAAGGAGAAGAAAACTGGATGTAATTATAGACCTTTGTTTTGTTTTTTTTTTTGCCTAATCTCAGCTGTTGATAATAGCATAATTGAAGATAATCAAATTGCTTTGTAAAAAGACCATTCACTTAAAGGGCAACATACTGCACTTAACCATAGTATTGAAGAATTAAGGGGAAAAGATCCTTAAATTTTGCATCAAAAGCAGAATCTGAAGAAAAAGAGTGGTAGGGAACAACAGTGTTGCCTACTCTGATGACACTTGGTATTTTCTTTAAAGCTTCTGATTACATGGGTTTCTCAGCTTTCATTTTAAAAATAGTGCTTTCTTGTCCTCTGACTAAGAGGCTGCAGAAAGCCTGAGCTTCTGGACAAAATATTTAAAGATACCTAAGCTAGAAGTAAATAAAAGGCAGCCACCTTTTTATTATTACTTTAAATGTCATGATTTTAAAGCTAATTCTGGCTGCTCAGTAGCTGGCTACCTTTTTTTGTTTTGTTGTTGTTCCTGAACTCTGCAGTCTGCCAGGTCTCCTGCCTAATCACAGTGTGTTAAGTCAAGAACCTCTTTTTTTGTAAGTGTTCTGCATTTGATTAGCACTTGTGTAATCTTACAGTCTCTACATCTTCCATTAATACAAGTAATAAAAGGACTAATACAAGTGACAACAATGACCATGATGCAGGGTAGTTTCAAAGCAAACTAATTACTTTATCAAAAGCATGAACACCAAAGGTGTTCAAGATGAAAAAATACATCAAAAAAGGCCCCCTAAACTGAAAACAATGTTTCCATGGGTACGACTTGCATGGGTAAGAGTTTTCAAAAAATACTTATTTTAATTTTTTTAAATTATTTTTTAACGGGAAAAGATTATTTTCTCCTTTTCTTTGCCTTTTCCTTTTTATGCTGAAATCTTCGTCTTTTTGGTGAAGGTAAAGTATCATGTGTTTGCCCGATGAAATCTTTAGTTTCCCCCAAAGGCTGATTGCTATTTTGCTTTAGTAACATTGTTAATAACTTAAGCTTAGCTTAAGTTAAAAGGCCTTTTGGTTAATACAAAGTGTGAAAAGTGTTTCTAAGAACAATTTCAATAAAAATACATACTAAAAAGGAAATCGGTAGAAGCGCTGGATTTTTCTTTTCCACTGTCTGAAGATTAAAACAGATCCAACACTTAAAAAAATTCCACCGAAATGGATTTTCCTATCTTGATCAGTTGTAAGAACGTTTGGGCAAAGGAATGCTTCAAAACAGGGGGTAGATTCCACGAATTTTCCTGCTAAGAAAGTTTTTATTTTAAATTTTCACTGTTTCCTCCAGACTTGTTGGAATATTATTTGTGCCATGATCTCTTCCAGTACAAGGAAAAAGTAAGTTGGAGGGTGTTTTTCTCCCTCAATTTCCTTTGTGAATGAGTTAGTACATGATGTATAGTCTCTTTGGTTGGAGGGTTTATATGGGCAGGTAGGCACCTTCGCCTGTTGGTGCGGGTCTTCCAGACTTTAAAGGCGAACTGACAGAATGCCCAAGCCGCCCCCCAAACCCTCGCAGGTGTGAAGCCTCTATTGGCTTCAGATCCCGTTTTCACGCAGTCCGGTGAGAAGGAACGGGAGCACGCTCCCCGTGCCGTGTGGCGGAGCCGCGATGGGCTGGCTCCGCCCCGGCCGGAGCCGCGCTCGGCCGCTCTCCTTCAGGGCAGCCCCGGCTTTCCGAGTCCTTGCCCGTGGGCGGCGGTGCCTGTTCCCCAGCTGACCCTGCTTTCCCCGGGGCGGGATGGATGCTCAGCCGCCCGGCTGCCGCTCCCCGCCCTCTGCCGGGCGGTGCCGGGGCACCGCCACCCGGCCGCCTCCGGGGCTTGGGAAACAAACGCTGGGACAGGTTGCTCAGACAAACTGCGGGTGCCCCGTCCCTGGAAGTGTTCAAGGGCAGGCTGAATGTGACTCTAAGCAACCCGGTCTAGGTGAAGGCATCCCCGCCCATGGCAGTGGGATTGGAACTAGATGATCTTTAAGGCCTTTTCCCACCCAAGCCATTCTGTGATTCTATAATTCTATGATTCTATATTTCTATGATTCTATGAAAATTAGCCATTCATTTATACACGACCTAGATTGGAACCAATTTTGTTTTGGGCTGCTACAGAAATTTAAATATCAATTCCCCCTAGGCCACTCAGTTGCCATCACTACCGGTAAACAAAGCATAAAGGAGGTAATGAAGTGTTAGAAGACGAGTCCACTCACTTTATGCTCCATTAGGAACACATTAAATGTTTGCCAAATAATTTAAAACCCCCAGTATTTTAAACAAAACTGATTTTCTTCAAGTTTCCTGAAACTGATCTCTCTTCAGCTTTCATGGAGACTCTGCAGGCAGAACAGAAGCTTAAGAGTGGGAATCTTGCAAGGCTTTCCATGGAGCTTCTTCATGTGAAGCACAGCAAGTAAATTGTAGTATTCTCCCCACAAAGGACAGCATTGTTTCTTTTACCTTTGATGAATCAGTAAGTGCAAATTGATTTCTGAATAAAGCTGTGTCTCTAAATGTGGAATTTTCCATATTTTTCATACCGAAGCTCATTTTTAGGGAAGATAGCTCCCTGAGGATCCAAACCAAGCCAGGGCAAGATGGAATTGTTGGGAAGGTATTTTGGGATTGGAACAGCCTGTATCAGAGAGAGAACAACATAGAGCAAAGGAGTGGGGAAAAAAGCACTGACAGGAGGCAGTGGGGTGTGGAAGTACAAGTATAGCATCTCACAGTAATGCTGAGTGCTGTGAAACCCCTGTCCACCCAGCACTGCCAATCTCCCAAAAAATCTTGAAGTCTTCTGGATGGCAGTCTCAGAGCTCCAACTGCCCACATGGGCATATGGCTCATGTTAATACAGCATTAACCTTTTCTACACAACCGAAGCAATCCAAAATCACTTTGCTTTTTAAGTTCAGAGGATCACAGAATCATACAAAGATCATCTGGCAAAAGCATGACCTAGACAAGATGGCCCAGCACCCTGTCCCCCCGAAATTTTAAATAGTTCAATATTGGGGAATCCAATGCTTCCATGAGGAGATAATTCCTGTGGCTGATTGTTCTCATTGTTAAAAATTTGTCCTCTTGTGTCCAGTCAGAACTTCTCCAGGAGTTACTTGTACCCATTACACCTCATCTTTACCATGTGACTCCTCATAAAAAGGCAGTCTCCATCCTTTTTGTACCTACCCATTAAATATTGGAACATGGTGATAAACTCTCCCCTAAGCCTTATATTCTCAAGGCTGAACAAACTCAATTCTCTTGGCCTTTCCTCACATGGCAGGCTTCCCAGACCTTTGATCATCTTCATGGTCCTTCTCTGGACCCTCTCCAGCCTGTCCACATCTTTTTTGCATAATGGAGACCAAAACTGAACACATATTCCAGGTGCAGCCTGGCAACCACTGAGTAGAGTGGGATGATTTCTTTATCTCTGCTTGTGATGCCTTTGCTGATGCAGCCCAGCATCCTACTGGTTTCTGTCTCACATCATGACACTGCTCACCTATACTGAGCTGCTTGTCCGCCAGGTCCCTTTCCACAGACCCCAGGGAGATCTCAGCCTGTGCTGCATTCCAGGATTACATTTTCCCAGATGCAAGACCTTACACTTGTCTTTGTTCAATTTGGTTTGTTGTCTACTCTTCTTCTGCTTTTAATTGGCGCTGTGCAAGAGCTGCTCAGAAGGTTTGGGTTTCTCCACGATGCAGTCACAGCACTACAGATGGTGCCAAGTGGAGCCTCCTGAGCTGGCCTGGAGCTGGCTTGCTCGAGCAATGGAAACAGCCTGTGGCAATTCAGATCCCAGAGTGGACCACTACATGGCTATCAGGACTAACACTGGCTAATTATTTTGAAGTTATTTCCAGTATCTTTATACTACAACACAGTCGCTTCTATGCCATCTTCCTCTATGCTGTGTGAACAGCTGTTATGATTTCTCATGTACCACAGCCTCTGAAATGGTCATTCTGGTTTTAAAACAGGAGAATATGCAGTGTATTACATCAGACATGGGGTGCCAGTATATACCAGGCCTCTGCTATTTTGCAGTTTAAGTTGCATGGGTTATTTGTTAACTTTTTACTACTGGAAATGAGTTTTAGGAGACCTCTCTATCCATGGGAATATAGATTCATGATGTACTTGGCTTTTATTCTCCACTTCACTGATTTCATTCTTTGTTGTCCAGAGCTCTGTTATGGCACTGTTTCTCCAGCAAGGGGCATGGAAGATCTTTAGCCGAAGCCTGAAGCTGCTTCACTGAGGCTTGCTAGGTTCTTGGCAAAACTATTTCTTCAAGTCCAGAGATGGCATGTTTCTGTGCATCTCTGAGCCACCTAGGAGGACTGAATCAAATGAATGCTCAAGATCTGCTGGCAGGCTGCTCTCTGATGCTATCCCCGTGTGATAGTTTACACCAGTTTGGGTCAAAGAACAGCAGATTTGGAGTAGGTGTGAAAATACAGTATTTCTCTTTCACTACTGTTTATGAATTTACAGGCTTCCTCAGTACTTGTGGGGGTACAACACATTCCATTTTGTAAATGTGTATCTGAAAGCACAATTTCACAGACAGTGGAACTGAAAGATGGCACCTTTCCTCTCATGTTCTGAGCAGCAAAGTGTCCCTTGTAGCCTCAAAGCAGCCGCAGTCCTTCTCAAGGTGGTGTCAGTGAATATGGCAAAAGCCCTGAATGTTCCTGCTTTGATCAACATGTCATGGGATGTTTGTTTCAGTTTTTCCTTTCTTTGTGTCCTTCCAGTGCTCCAGTGACACACATGTGCTGGAAAAAATCATCACCAAATCCAAGGACGCAGGCATGCATGTGTTGCCTGCTTCCTGGAGGCACCGTCAACAACAAAGTGTATTGTGTGTAGTCCAAACCTGGATGCTGATGCAGGGGTGATGGGTGACGAGGGAACTGTGAAAGGGTAAAGCACATCTCTTCTGAGCAGTTAAAATCACCAGGATGCGTGGCAGACGAAGGAACAGCCTCAACCCATGTAGTGAGTTGCTGGTGTGGTGTTGCTGAGTGAGGGCTGACCCAGAGCCTCATGAGTAAAGCAGAGCCAGGGTGTTAAAATTCTGCATTTCTGCTCCCAGCTGTGGTATTCAAAAGATGCGTGTAAACATGTAAATGAATTCTGATCCATGCTCCCCTGTAAGTCTGTGCAGTGAAAAGGAGGATTCAGCCAGTGGCAGAGCTGACATATCTGTAGTTGTGACCAGTGTTATCACTTTACAGTTACCAGAGTAAATCTCACCAGTCCTTTTCCAGTAGGGGGAGAAATTTTCTGTTATGATGCTTTTTGATTACTACTATTGAAACTTGTATGGAGAATCTGAACCTGCCCTTTGCAAGACCTAAACCCTCTCTGAATTCATACTACTCTTCTCTCCCCCACATTGTGAGATAACTTGGACCAACTGTCTGCTTTTCTGTAGCCCCAAAAAGGGGGACTTGCTGCCCAACTGCTGAGAGGGGAGAGATTGTGCAAACAACACTGCTGGCAGTGATAAGAAGCGCTGGGACTGACTGAGCTTTGCTCCCCTTTGGGATCAGACCAATTGTCACAGTTAAGTGGGACACATTTCTCATGCTACCGGTGCCTCTGGAATGGAGGGATTTGTATTGTTTACTTGAGATTCATGTGTTGGGCACTGGCACTGCCTTAGGTTCAGCAACCACTCGCATTTAATCTTTCTGTCAAAAGCTGACAAAGCTTTTTCCCTAGGCCCATGTTTATCTCTCCACCTAGAGAAGCTGATGTAACAGGTGGATAAGTCATCCCTCTTACTCAGGATGGAGCAGGGAAACTGCATTCAAAGGGAAAAAATTATATTTGGAGCTCGACAAGAGTGAGTATCAAAAGAAATAGTAAGTGTACACATACATGAAAGAGAGCAATGCATCTTCTTTTGCAGTCACACACACACACACACACATACACACACACACACAGACACACAGATGATTTGCTTGCACCGTTCCCAGTGCTTAGGAGATTTAAGGTTTTTTCTGTGCAAATATATTAGCATACCTCTGCATGCAGCAATTCCATTAGCAAAAGCTACTCCTGTTATCATGGAAAAATGAGGAGAGGCCTATCTTCTTTATCATGTGAGAGTCCACAACTCTGCCTCTTCTGTGGCATATGCTACCTCAGAAACCTTGAGCAAGAAGAGGAGGTGGTCACTAGGGATTCAACTCAAGCAGTGGAGTAGAGGTAGGCAAGGGTTAATCTCACCTGTCTGGAACTGCAGGCTAGGCAGTAAAACTGAAGGTAATGGCTTTAGCTGTGTTTATCTTTGGTTTAATCACTTGACCCAGGTCCAGACATTCCAGTTTATGAGGGAATCTGCAAAGTCAGATACCTATGATAAAGGTGGTTGGAAGAAAAGGATCATAGGGAAGTATAAAAACACCTGAATGGCTTGAGAGACTGCCTGTCTCAATAACCAGAGGAAGTCTTAATACTGAAGGAAGGTGACACACCGAATTTCTGGCAGTTCCCAGAGGTGCTTGTGGACAAGCTGCTCTTGTAGTAGAGGCTGTGCACATTGACATGGGCCCCTTAGGCTTTTCTCGGTAATAGGAACCCAAAAGCCCAACTTGTCACCATGCCTGTATCCTTCCAAGGACACAGACTGCTTTTTCTGCTGGCTCATATCATACAATGCTTAAAAAAATCTGCCTTCTTCAAATGCTCTTCAGTAACCTCTTGAAACAGGGAGAGCCTTTTGAAGATCTGCTTGGGCAGAAAAAAATTCCATCTTTTCAGCTGCCCACATTTCCCAGTAATTGCAGGTCTGGCCATTATCTTGCACAAACACATGCAGGATGACCCAGCAAGGGCACCCTCTTGGCAGGATCATTCCTGTATATCAAAGCCTGTGCCTTTCCACTGGTCGTAGCAGCGCTCTGGCAGCCCATCACTGTGTCTGTTCATGCTCTCAACATGCTGTTCACAAATACTGTTTTCCAGAGCACCGTCTTTTCTCTGTCAGTGTAACCATAATTTATGTGTGTAAATCTTCATTATTTACTAGCCTTCCAGGCTAGAGCTGAGAAGTTTGCAGACACTAAGTTCCTTTCTGGATTGCTGCTGGAGTGTGGGAGAGCAGCAGGTCAGGGATGCACCTCCCTTTAAACTTCTTGAGATAGCGGACATCATGTTGACCATTCCTGGTTGGTGAAAAGGCTTTGAGTTCTATCAGTTAGTTGGTTTGCAATGCAAGAAACGATTGGGTATAATTTAGCCAGTTTAGTGATGGGCACTGTTCCAGGACAAAAGCACATTTGAGATTCTCCCTCCTCCAAATGTCTTCAGACACAAAGTACCCTGCTCTGTGCAATAATAACCCAGCCTCACATGCCTCTGCCTCTGCCTTGCATCCCTCTCCTCAGCAGTGGGCTAGTGGCCTAGGGGATGAGGGAGACAGCTTTCCTCTGCCTCTCTCTTCCCCCCTCCATCTCCCTCTCTTCTTTGTGTCCCATTTATAATTTAGAAGTGCTAATGGAATGATGCCTCCCTTACAGTTTGCAGACAAATCTCAGTTTTCCCAAATTTTATTAAAAATTGACACTAACTATTTAGAGAGGTCTTCAGAGAGTTTTTAAAAACCTTCTAATTACTATTTGGATTTACTTTTGAATATAAACCTTTTGAATACTGTTTAAGTGTCCTGATTTAGAAATATTTATCTCTTGTAAAGTCTATTCAATAATTTTTGTTGTTAATGTAGAACAGAGTAGAATAATGCATTAATATCACAGGATACTAATATGGCACCTGTTTAATTTCAGAATACAAAGGATAAATATTTACTGGATATGGCTGGGGGGTTTTGCACAGTAATATTAGATGCATAATTATCTTCATCTGATAAAAGATCTATAACCATTTTAGGGTTTCTTTTGTTCTTAGAACGAGCTGCTGGTGTATTCCAAAGGAGAGCAGCAATGCTTCCTGGAGGGCTGGGGACAAGTTGTGTAGGATGAGGAACAACTTTAACACTCCCGGTCATCGAGGTCATTGAGCCCGTGACACTCACTGCATATGCTGCTTCTTGTGGCCACCAACAGCAGGCAGGCAGTGCTTCTACTGCTCTCTTTGCAGGTGGAGGAGTGAGTCACATACAGTCAAAGTGATGTGGCCGAAACCACAGAGGAAATCTGTGGCAAGATTTTTTCCCATTTCGGCCGAGTCCCCAGCCTTGGGCTGCATAAACATCCTCCCTAATGTGTGAGCAGATATCTGTACATGTGGGCACCTGCCACTGCCCATCCTCCAGGGCAGCCAGACATGCACAATTACAGCACAAGCCTCATGTTCCAGCAATTCAATAAAATTCTCTTTTCACTCCAATGGCAAGAGGATCTGTGCTTTTTCCTCCTGTCAGTACCAAGCCTAGAGAATACAGTAAAGTCCACGGTGGCTGGTTTTGTTGTAAGGCAAAAATGTGGGATGATTATTATCTTGGGAAGAGATGAGGAGGCCTAAATAAGACGTCTGAATTATTCAGCTATCTCTAATGTAAAGTGTGTCATTCTATTCTGCTTCACAGTCATCTACTGGAAATATTCTGGAATCAAAGTGGACACAAATTTTGGCCTTTACAGTCCCCTGGAAAGAGAAGTTCGGATACTCTGGGAGAAGGAGCTTGCCAATACATGACACAAACGACCATTTGTTATGCCCTGGAATGGCTTCTGCCTGCAGGCATATGGAAGACCATGGTCTGCTCCTGTAGGACCCTTGAAAGAAAGCAAAGGTAAATTATGCCAAGGAAGTGCCTAAATTCTCTGTGTAACTCTCCACCCTGGCAACTGAAGATATTTAGGGGCCACAGATCAGGACTGGTGGAAAAATGCAAAACACAGCGTGGAAAACATTGAAAAATGGTCCATTCTTTGAGGATTTAAAGAACTGTAAGGAGGGGCTAGTCTGCAGGGTGATACCATTTCCTTCTCAGGAATGGAGGGGAAGGATATCTTTGATCTGATCCACTTTCTTGAAGAGCAAAGAGATTTAGAAGCACTTTCACCCCGCTCCTACCAAGTGAAATTCTTGCAGAAGGTAGAAGAAAGGGAAGACATCTATTGCTGACATTGGTCTGGAGACTAATAGAGGGGGATGAGGCTCTAGCAGGAAGCAACTTATAAAAATTCCTGCATCAGTATTACCAATGCACTTTACCCCTCTCCTGAGCAGTTTTAGGCCTGAAGAGGATCAGAGTAATTTGCTGAGCTGGGCTGAATGGTGTGAGCATCCCTGCCAGTCAGGCGGTGGGACTGACTTCAGTGGGTCAGCTCACCAGCGGGGAAAGGATCCCAGAACAAAGTCTTGCTGTCCCAAAGGGAAAGTAGGAGATGCACCAGGTCGATTTCATCCTCTGCAGCTGGAGCACATCACAGAGGCTGGCTAACAATACTCAACGGATGTTCAGAGCAGAGCATGAGTTCAATCTCACCTGTGGCTGATATGAGAAGTAGAATTAAAATGTGGTGTCTTGATCTAGAATTCTCGTCAGACAATCAATTCTTGTGGGAAACATAACAAGCCCTTTGATGACTCATTATTCCAGATCTTTTTTTGTGATATTCAAAGGGGTCCAAGGGATTTATCCACACAGATACCATTAAACCTGCTGCATAAAACACAATTACAATTCCCAAGTAGCTTTGAAATTTTCAGGCCTTGTTTCATCCACAAAATGAAAAACCCCTGTTGGGCAGCCCGCAGTGAGTAGGTCCTGTGGGAAGAGCCCTGCCAGTAGTGGTCCTTGCCCCATCGTGCCTTGCTGTGCCTGGGGGCAACTCATCAAAGTTCCATTTCCACCTACCTCTGCTGAGCTGGTGAGTCATGCCCAGCTCTGTGCCCAGTAGCATCTGACAGTGAGGTGCAGTGCCAAAGCCAGTGTGGAGAGGTGTGCCTGGCTGCCAGTGCACCCCGCCTGGTCCTGCAGGGCTGACAGAAGGGAAGATGCTGTGCCTTCAGACACGTCATGGACCCTGTCTGCAGTGGTGGGTGTGTGCCCACAGTCAGTGACCTCTCTGCATCTCAGCTGCCTCTGGGAGCTCTGTTTCCTTGTTTTCTTCTCTCCCTTCCAGGCAGCAATGTGCCATCTCTTCTTGCTTCTGTCTTAGTATTTCTTTGACCGCATCTGCATCGCTGCATCCTTAGGAGCTTCTTTACTCTACAAGCTGCAGTGTTCATTTAAGTCATTTTAACAGAGGTAATTAAGGGGCAGCACCCCGTGGAGAGCAACACACACCTTCCTCAAACTGCAGGGAGGCTCTGGGCTCCGCCCAAAGCAGCAACTGCCTGTGTGTGCTGTGAGCATCAGGTGGTGACAAAGGAGTGACGTATCTGCAGGATCCCATGGCACTGAACAGATCTCACAGGCTGATAGAGAAGCCTCTGGTCCACAAAGGATTTCTTTTCCAGCTGTCCCTTTTACTCATAATATCTTCAATCATGAGGTTGTAGGTTATGTGTCGTCAATCCATCAGCCAGCAGCAGCCCCATTGCCTGCCTCCCAGCGGGGGAAGGTTCACAGGTGTCTGTCCAGAGTCTCCTCCTTGGACTTGCTCAGATTAAACTCTCTGGGCAGAGGTCACACGGGTGTGAGGGAAGGGAGAATGAGGCCTGTTGTCCTCATGCCAAGACATGTGGCACCATGCTGGCAACCTGGACTGAGCCTAGAGAGCAGCTGAAAAGGCATTTCAGGGACAGACATATGAGGTGAGATGAAGAGAAGCCAGGTCACAATGCTTGTGTAAGCTATGGCTGAGCACCAGTATGATATCCACCAGCTCATGGGACAGTAGGGGAGGAGGGAGAACATCTAGCTGAATTGAATGGGAACCTCCATCTGGAATTGGCAGCACTAAAGCAGGGAAATACAGGGAAGACTTAGGGAGGAACATATGGATGCTGGATATGTGGTTGTGAGACAGTATCACAG
This sequence comes from Eulacestoma nigropectus, assembly GCA_013397775.1. Classification (NCBI taxonomy): domain Eukaryota; kingdom Metazoa; phylum Chordata; class Aves; order Passeriformes; genus Eulacestoma; species Eulacestoma nigropectus. The sequence goes on from VZTE01003367.1 coordinate 3,006,346, forward strand.
GGATAAAGTGGGAAGCCAGATTTCGAGTATAACTGAAATAGTGTCAGAAAAAAACGAGCTGGAAGAAATAATCTCCCTCTGTCTTTTCTGAGGGAAATGGTCCAGAAGGAACCTCCTAGGGCTGTTTCATTCTCACCCTCTGACAAAAGGAGACTGTATGCCAATGCAGTAGGTTTCCTTTGAGGAATCTAGATGGAGGTTTCTCCGTTCTCAGTCAACACATAAAATATAATGGATCTAAATATAATGTATATAATGGACTCTAAACCTCAGGGGTCCTAGGCAGACCTGACTGCCCTACCATCAGGAGCTGAAAGCAGAGGAGGGCCCCAGACAGGCCAGGGCTTTGGAAAAAACACGTCCTCCAACCCACACTCACGATCCCATTCCTTGAGTACACATAGGGACTGCTCTCCAGTGCCCTTATGTCCCTTGCCTCCCACTGCAGCTTGGACGAAGGGAGTTTGTGAGACACAGTCTCTACTCTGCCCTGAGTTTCTTTTTTGAAGTCAATCAGTTTTCCCATAAGATCAGAGGTGAAGGCAGTCCCATCTTACCATGTGGTGATTTCAGAAACAGATGTATATATTTTTAGCATCAGGCAGAAAACCAAAACAAATCAAGCCCTGACAACTCATTTAGGAGCACTTAAAGCCACCACAAGAAGCTTCTTTGTGTCTAACACACCTCCCTGCACAAGGCTCCCTCTTATCTGTGTGGTCTTGCATCCACTGCAGCATTTTCAGTGTCTGTGCAGTGTTTCCCTGGGGAAAAGGAACTGGACTTGGGGGGATGGCAGATGGGGATTGGGGCAAGTGTCCTTACAGGTTGCCAGCTGTCCTCCCTTGGAAAGTTCCAGCACCTCTGGGCAGAGATACAACAAAACTTGTCTTTGTAACAGCAGTGATGGTGCTGTGGGGCTGCTCCTCCTCACTGCTGCAGAAGATCCCTGCAAGAGGATCTCCTCACTGCTGGAGCTGCAGAAGATCACTGTGAGGGGCTCTCCTCTCTGCTGGGGCTGCAGAAGATCACTGTGAGAGGTTCTCCTCACTTCTGAAGCTGCAGAAGATCACTGTGAGAGGCTCTCCTCTCTGCTGGGGCTACAGAAGATCACTTTGAGAGGCTCTAGTCTCTGCTGGGGCTGCAGAAGATCACTGTGGGAGGCTCTCCTCTGTGCTAGGGCTGCAGAAGATCACTGTGGGAGGCTCTCCTCTGTGCTAGGGCTGCAGAAGATCACTGTGGGAGGCTCTCCTCTGTGCTAGGGCTGCAGAAGATCACTGTGGGAGGCTCTCCTCTGTGCTAGGGCTGCAGAAGATCACTGTAAGGGGGTCTCCTCACTTTCCCCCACAGCAGCANACTGTGGGAGGCTCTCCTCTGTGCTAGGGCTGCAGAAGATCACTGTAAGGGGGTCTCCTCACTTTCCCCCACAGCAGCACTGATGGAGAGTGGTGTAAGGGGATGCGATGGGAACTGGGACAAGAGACAGAACTGGGCCATGGGTTATTGTGAGAGCACAAGTGAGTTACAGGAGAGGTGGGTGAAATGTGAAGACTCTTCCTGGTATTTGACCTACTTTTGGTGCCTTTAGGGGCAGCTGATGCTCTTTTTGCCTGTTATTAAAAAATGTTGCTATGGGAGATTCTGTAGCTTCTCCTTAAAGGCAAAGCTGCTGCAGCAAGGCTGGGAGCCAATGCCATTCTGCTCCGGAAATGGGAAGCCCCATTCTGCTCCAGGGTGCACCTCTGCCTGCCCCTTGCAGGGCCCAGTTTCCCATGGGCTGCTGATGTTCCCCAGGGGCAGACCACCCCTCTCCTTGGCTCCCCGCTCCCTGTAGTTGACACTGAATCCTGAACTCCCCTGTCTACCAGAAATGACCCTTGATGTGCAGCAAACTCAGCCCTCTTGCCCTATAATGTCTGCTTTCCTACGTGGTTATACAGCACATGGACCACTGCATGCAGACATGGACCACAGCTCCCATGCCCACTGGCCTCTGCCCTGCCTCTTTGCACACAAGCATGCATGCACACAGAGAATAGCTCTTAAATCTGTCCTTAAAATACCATGAAAGAAATTTATTTTCATCCAGAAACTTTTAGTTTGTGGAAGGTGCATCCAACCTTGTGCATTAGATGTGGTGAGGAAAACTCCAAACCTGTTTTCCACCCAAACCCTACTGAATGAAACACGGACCCTTCAGAATAAAACCCAACAAACCAACAACTAAAACGCTGTACCAAAAGCCCCTAAGTCCAAGAAGCTTTGAGCATAATGTGGTGAAAATGTTGAGAAACTCTTGGAATATATCTAGCATAAGTTACTTCCTGCCTGGAAGTTGATACCAGAGGCATGAGATTCAATATTCATCTTCTGTTTGTTATTATTCTTCAGTTTAAACATTTCAAGCACACAAATAGTGAGAGGAAAAAAATGCCTATTGACCAGTTACACATCTATAGTCACGAACAGCAGTGTATAGAAGCAAAACAATATGAATAGAAATGATGGGCTGAAAATTATTCAGCCAAACACTTATGTAGAGTGCAGTCAGTCTCAGGAATCAGAATAGGTCTGAACTGGAGCTCCATTCCAACATTCACATGTTTTAGCCATCTGCCTTTGGGTTAAAGCATAGAAGCACAGATTTGCATCAGACATTAGGCTCTGATGGATGACAACCATGTGTTTACCTGTTTGCAGTTTATTACAGGTCATGTGCTTGTGGCTGGGTAAGAGCCAGCTCCCTCACACTGGTTGCTGCATTCTGGGTCCAATGGGGATTTCTAGGTGGAAGGAGAAATCACACTAACCAAGAAAACTGAGCAACTGAGTTTGCAGATGTGAAAGAAGGTATGGACATGCAGGGGTGGGGAGGAGGTGGGTGGGAGGGGAAGGAGCTTCATCAGAGAGGCAGGGATTTTGCTACAGAGGCAGATATGGGGAGGCTGCTGAGATGAGCGGGGAGAAGGTGCAGCACTCAGACCTGGAAGAAGTCAGCTTTCCTTGAAAACCGCAAGGAGATTGTGTGGAGTTTGCTGCTACTTGATGCTGCTTTAATTTTTACAAAGCCTCTTTTTCTCTTTGCATTTCTCTTTCCAGTTCATGTCAGCATTGGTTACTTGTACCTCCAGCGCTGCAGAGTGGTTGCACCAACACAGTGGGGGAAGGTTTGTGGGGCACTTAAGTCCTTTCTGAGAAGACTCAGCAAAGGTGATGCCTGAGCTGCTGGGGTGCTGGCTGGCTGGCAGCTGGTCTCTCCACTGTCCCCCACTGTAGGAATGTGTGGCTTCCTATTTCTTCTAACATGAAGACACATTGAGCTTATTGATGGAGTAGTTGGTGGGGCTTGGGGTCAATGAACATTGCAGGACATGGCAGGGAGAGGAAAGAGAGGAGCTGGGTCTGTCAGTAGCACAGTGAAAGAGAGGAACACTTTCTTGTTTTCTCTCTTCTGAGCTGCAGGAACACCCAAATAAAAAAACAAAGGGTTCTGGATAGAAACCTCATATTTATTTCCTCAGTATGGGCACCCCTGTGGGGCAGAAAATAACTTTATCCCAAGAGCTGCTAGAAAGAGCCCGTGGGGCAGTATTTATGCAGCAGCAATATCTAGACCTTCACAGGAAGGGAAATGTAGTGCATTCAAATGAAAGTCCGTGCCCTAAATTGTTCCCTCCTGAATAAAAAATAAAGGAGAGTGTGTGATGCTGAGCTGCAATGCTGGATGATGTTTCAGAAATCTTTTGGAGGAGAGAGATGAGGATTATTTACATTGACGTCTGCAACCTCACAATTCCCAGAAGGCCAGCAGCCTGCAGCTGAGTTGTCTGCCTCAAAAATAAACCAAGTTACACTCAGGCAGATGCACAAGAAGGCTTCTCTACTCTTCCTGCATTTGTGGGTATCACCAAGCAGTACAAGAATACAACATTCTCATATCACAGGAAATGTCTGTGGATGTCAAGGGTATAAATTATCAAACATCAGTATGTTCCACCTGAATACTCCCACATGAGTGCTTGGCAGGTCTGACTACAGCTCTGTCAAGAAATGTGGTTTTGCCACTCTTCCCTGAAAGCACACAGAGGGTCTTGTTGCTATAGGATCCTTTTATTTTATTTTGTGCTGTGTGCTTGGAGCAGTCCCTGAAGCCTTGTCTCAGAAGCAGCCATTTCTTCTGTTCAATGTGCAAGTGGCACAGCAGAGGCTCTTTCTGCAGGAGCATTGGGTTCACAGAGGTGTCCACACAGTGCTTGCTCCCAATCCCACCTGAGATGAGGGGCTCTTTATGGCTGTTTTCTGCAGCACAGAGCAGGGTTGTTTTCCCAGCCGCACTCTTGACTCCTTGGCTTGGCTGCAGGACACACCAGCCTGCTGCAGGTGATGGGAGGGACAGCACAAAAGGGAAGGTTATGGACTCCTGCTGGTTTGGGTTATTGGGTAACTGAAAGCAGAGTGGAGGCAGAATATGCTGGGAAGACACAAGACTCACTGATTGGCACAGATGCATCCTCCAAACCTTGGCAACTGAAAGGGCTTGTAGGTGAACAGTCTTGATGGAAGAGGTTCTTCTACAGCATCTTCCAAATTAGTAAATCACTGCAGTGAAAGACTTTCTTTGAGTGGCAGAATCTCTGTAGCTTTGGTGTTCGTTGTTCTAAATTCAGTCTCTTCCATCCTTGGATGTTTAAAAAAATTTGGATCCGCAGGAAATGAAGCTAATATTTCATTTTATCTGCCAGCTTGTTCTACAAAGCAGCGTGTGAGAAAAATAAATGGGACTGGACCCCGACCTGCCTTGCAAAAAGTCTGACTCTCTCCCTTCACAAACACACACTTTTTGACATATTTGTTTGGCAAAGATCATATACAAAGCCAGATGAGATCAGGCAAAAGAATTCATTCATGAGGAAGGAAAACAGCTAATATTCCCATTTCATCGGGGCTTTTGAATAAATAAATAGAGCAATTAATAATTAATAGATTTAAACTCAAACTCCTTACCCTAGGCAAAATTCCCCTTCAATGAGCTTTTTGCTAAAGCACAATATAGGTCAGAAATTCACGATCTGACATGAAGAAGATTTTAAAAAATAATAATTGTAGGTTGATTTTCTCCCCTCCCAAAAGAAACGTTAACTGAAAGAGCCACGTGGAAAGTAGAAGCCTGTATTGTTCTCTGGACCCTGTTCAGTGCTGGGGAAAGGAGGAGGCTAATGTATGATCTGTGTCTTTCTTGCACATGTCTTTGGTTCAATAGGCAGCAATAAAGGTATCCAGGGAAGGGCATCACAAGGCCTCCTAAGCCCTAAGCTTCCTGAGTGGGGAAACCATAATATGGCTGGACTCACCACTAATCCCATGTACAAACACAATCTACAAATTATCCACCGATATCTCTGTGCTCCCTGCCTAAAGAGATGGCTAACAGCTTCAGACTAACAGTTTGGCAGACCTGGAGCCTTCTTGTGAAATAAATCAAAGCTACAACATGTGAGTGGTGTGATTCAGAAGATTTTGAGGGCCCCTTGCCCATTGCTACCTCCTTACATGCTTTTATCAATTTTTACTCTGGACAGGGAACACTATAGTCTTAGGAGAAAAAATACGCAAAACTGAGTTAGTAAGGAAGTTTGAACCATCAGTACATGAATTTTTACTGGGGTTTTTTTGGGTTTGTTTTTTTTTCCTCTTGTTAATTTCTTCTAGTTCTGGATTTTCCTCTGCTTGTCAGCTAAAATGCCATCCAAGCAACCTGTGCCTCTTCTGGCTGGATTTCATCCTTGGGTTTTACTAATGTCTGCATGATGCTTCTACCCAAACTCATCCACACTTAGTCTCTCATCCTGTCCTGCTCTGCTGTCTGCTCCCTGTTTTGCTTCCCCAGGACTTCTGATGCTTCTGTTTATCCCACTTCGGCTGTCTGACAAGCTTTGCTTGTCTGCTTCTTGCAAGTTTCCAGCTCTCTTGAGATATGTACACAGAACTGCTTTCCTGAGCTAAGCCAGGAGCCTTCATCTCCACACAAATGCACCCCACAAATCACATTTCTTTCTGTTTGGAAAAACAGCAAGTGAACAAAAAGACCAAACAGCACACCGATGACAAAGCTTTCTCTTTAGTCAGTAGAGATGAAAGGAGACTCAAAGCAACTTCTTGTAGAATCAGACAGGTAAATGGCAACAAAAGGAATTCAGTGCTATTTTTTTCTTTAAAGACCCATTGCAGGAAGGCAATTCAAGTGTTTGTACGCTGCAAAGATTTTCACATTAACTCTGTCAGATAGGAGAGATAACAACATATCTCAACGTGTGACCGAGAGAGTTCAGAAAGGCCTTTTTGCTGACCTTGGTCAGCAAAGCCAACTCTTGTAGGCTGTGAGAGGAATGGAATGGAAGCATGTTCTGAAACATTTCTCGGACCTACATGCTGAAAGGTTGACAAATATGTTTAAAAAATGACACAGAAATTTTCGCAGGGATGTCTGCTTGCTTCGAAGAAGGCTGTAAAACTGCTTTCATTTCGTAATGCATGGGGCATGAAGTAGCTCTCTGAACTTCATAAACCCTATCATAGAAGTCAAGTGGGCTAAGATTTTATAGCAGGCACCTTCTCCATCTATTTCTTGGCCAGGAGTGAGCCTTCAGCACTGTTTTCTCACCAGTCATGGCTGGGGCAGAGGTGACAGCCAGGATGAGTGGGGAGAGGGACTGAGTCCTCTGAACATGCATCCAGCCTCCAGATCTGGCAGGTTTGGAGGGCTGGTCCAGCTCCATCATGAGAATGACAGACAAGTACCCTCAGACCAAGATATCAAGTGGCAGATGACAGCACAAGGGGACAATATGCAATGGTAATATCTTTTTCTCCAGCAGAGTGACTCATTCAGCCATGGCTGGCAGCTGGGGCTCATTAATTGCTTTACCTATTGAGGATGCAGAGTGATCTGCGATTTGCTGAGGAAATATTAATTGCATAAAAAGATAATTAGGGAAAGGCAATTCACTCAGTGAAATTACTGTTTTGAGAAGGTGGCAGCTCTACTGCTGGGGCAAGTGGATAATGCAGGAAGCGGCGGGTGTTACAGTACATTGAGCAATTAAACACATGCTCCTGGCTGAGCTGTATTCATAAACTGAGCAGCCTGTGAATCGCTCGCCCCAAGCACGCTCGAGATGTCACCTCCATGACAGATTCACTGCCACATAAACACAGCCTCTGATGCTGGCCTGCATCAGTGGATAATTTGGCTTTCAAGCAGAGTCAGGGCTCTCCAGGGCAGCTCTGGGGACCTGCTGCTTTGAGATGGGCTTGGCCCTAGGCTGGGTGATCCCCCTCTGCCCTCAGCTGCAGAGGTACAGCCAGTGTGTGGCGATGCAGCAGCTGCAAGGGCCTGGGTGGTCATGTGTCCTGCGTGTCCTCTAGACACGCGTCCCCTCTCCTGCACACAGTCTCTTGCCATGGCTGTTTGCAGGCAAGCCCCACTGTTGGGATGGGCACAGCCAAGTGCCCAGGTGGGATGTGGCTGACTGGGAGGTTGGGATGGTCTCTGGGTGGAGAGTGGCTCAGAGCCTACAGATGGGCTCCCAGCCTGGCAGCAGCGTCTGGGCCCCATGGCTGACGCAATGCTCTGGTGATGGTGAGGAGAGAGTAACTAACATTGACTGCAGTGCAGCCAGGAATTCTGCCTGCTTTGGCATTTGGACCTTATGCACAGTCTTCAGAGAAAGAAACAAAGCAGTTTTACCCACGGAGGCCTTGCAGAGAGCAGCAATGCTTTCATGTGCAGTGAGACTGGTCATGGTAGTAACAACCCCATTCCAGAGGCCTTTGTACCAGGGACTCAGCAGTGACAAAGGGGCAGAATTACAGGGAACCAAAGTGAATTCAGGGTGGCACAGCTGTTGGGTGGCTGCAAAATCCCAAATCCTATTGTATCACTTCAGCCTTTGTGTTACATGTGATCTACTTTCATTAGTAAAAATATTCTCCTTGCACATAGAAAACAGAGTCTGTGAAGCTGCAGAGGAGCTGATTCAGATGAGAATGTCCCAGTAGAACAATTGGTGCTATTTATAAAAAATGCACTCTTTGCAGTGTATAATTAGAAGCTTTGCCTTCCACACACAAATTTGAGACAATGGCTCTGAAAGAAAGTGAAGGAAATCCAAACAGAACAATTTATATCCTGAAACTCATTTGTTAAGAACTCCTTCAGCTTTCCCCACACTCTCATCTGGATATCTCATCTCTCCATGTCCCAGCTAAATGACTAGTGGCCTGTGGAAGTATCACAGAATGTTATAGAGGTTTTGCAGCCAGGAAGGTAACTCAGACAAGTAGGAGTAAAACCTGTGGGTTTGTCACACCCTCATACTCACAGATCACTTTTGAAAGCCCCACCTGTTGATGAAAGAGCTGCCTGGAACAGAGGAAGCTGCTATGGCTGGAGATCTGGACTTCCAAGTTGGAGCAAAATGTATTTTCAAAATTTATTGTGGAAGGGCAAAGCCCAGCTGTTCCCTTTTCTGATTTTAACACAGAAATAGCTTTAACTGATAGTTACATTTTAAAATTTAAAAATACTGTATCTCCATAATGTTCACATATCATAGTATGGATTAAAAACATGGCATTCATTCTTAACAAACTTTCATATGTGTTGCTGTAAGTGCACACAATTACAGTGAACTACTAGCTGAAACTTTTTGAAAAGATAGCAAGGTAGTTCACAAAAACCAAAACATAATGAAATCATAAAGTTGCTCGTGAAACCCTCCTTGATCCGCATTTTTCTTAAAACTGATACAAAGCACTCCCACAAGATATCTCGGCTTTCATGAGGCAGCATCTCCTGATGCTGTGCTGTCAGCACTGCTTGTCCACCCACAGCTCAGCAGCAGGCCCAGCCAGTGCTGCCAGCCTTGCTGCAAGTGATGAACCTCCTCAGCAGCTGTCTGGCATTTCGTGACATGTCTTGGCCCTGGACCAAGGGAGGAAGGGAAGCCAAAGACATGGGCAGCCAGCTCTCCCACCAGCACTGTGGCCTGGGCTGATGCTGGCAGGGTGGGGACAGCCACCCTGATGTGTAGAAGCACATTTTAATTAAATCCTGTCATATGGCAAAACTCTTGGAGTCCAAACACCAACTACTTCTTCATCTAGGCAGAGAGCAGCCCATCAGAGTATGTGAGATCTCAAGTGGAGGTGTGGGGATTGCTGAGTGCATTTGCTTGCCATATGAGCTCTCTCTTTACAAATTATAAATAATTGACAATTAAATTATTTTCATATATATATATAAAATTGTTTAAAAGTGATATAAAAAATTGCTTTAAAAGCAGTAAAGGGAATATTCACAGTCCCCCTGCAGGGCAGTCCTTTTTTACTCCTGTTTTGCAGAGAGATGAAATGAAGTGCTGTGGATCAGCATAAGTATCTGGTTTGGAGATCAGACAAATAGCTAGATGCAGAGCTAGAAATAGAAACCAGGAAACTTATTTTTCACTCTGTGCACAACAGTATCATCCATTCTCCTCATACGGGAAAGGGAAATAATGAAATTATCATTGCTGCGAGTATTTGGAAGGTTGGAAAGAAAACATTTCCTTCCCCACACTCAGCTTCCCTTCTCTGCTGACCACAGTGAGCTGTAGCAGACCCTCAAGTCTCGTGTCCTAAGGAAATGTGTCATTTGCATTTCTGACACTGGGTGCCATGAACTCCTCCCAGCTACAAGGCTACCCTTATGGAGCCTTCCAAGCATCCTTTGGGTGGGAGATGGAAGATCTGGTTGCCCACCAGCTGGAGACAGTGTATTGAGCCAAGCAGTGGCACGCCCTCTCGCAGTAGCTTTCTCTGAAATCAGAACATACACCACCATTTGGAGACGTGTTCACTCCTGACCCCTCAGCTGCAGCATCACAGCAAATTGGCTACCACGAGATTCTTGAAAACTGTCCTAACTCTACAATCTTTTTTTTTTAAAAATGGTCTTACCTAGTTGCTGGACATATGGTTCAGAATATATGATTTTCTGTGCTCTGCACTTCGTTGCTAGTCATTTTTCCTCAAAGTTCGTTCCTTCCACCTCTGTTTGCTGAGCTCACAATAACTTGTTTAGGATCGAGTGATGAATGTTTAAAAGGTGGTTCCAGCAGCATGGACTGAAATTTGGCAGGCTAAATCCTGTCCAGGATAGATACAGGCTGAAATGGCAGGACAGTCTGGATATGGATCAGTCTTATCCAAGCAGAAGGCATCACCACTGCATCCTTCTCCTGCCTAGGACTTAGCAAGCAACCTGCTAGCCTGACGGTGATGACAGTGTAGCCTCTGTATCTGCAGATGGGCTGCTTCTGCAGCCTGGGACCTTTATTTCGGCATGCTCGTTTGACTAGAAGGAAGAAGCTGTGGATAGGACTGGGAAGTCATAACCTTCAGCACGACTTTACTTGTTTGATTTAGCATGGATAATTCTGTAGACATCTGCTGATCAGTGGGACCTGCTTGCAGCTGGGCCCCTTAATGCTGTTCACTTTTCAAAGAAATGCAGTAATGGAGTAGAACAGGCAGTAATGAAACTCTGAAGGACCCCAAAGTAGAGCTTCTTTTTCTCTCCCTTTAATTGCAAGGCTAATGTTCCACATAAATATCTAGCAGCTGGTTATTTGTGTATGTCACTTTGAAAGCCTGGCTAAAGAACAAGAGAGAGTACAGCTGGGAGTCAAAAAAGCTTTCAGAGGAGATAAGGCACTTTGCCACCAGCACTTCATGGGAGGGGCATTCAGACAGAACTATGATTTTAAAAGATTAAGTGCAGAGAGTATTAAGTTCATACAGAATTTAAAGATTTATTGAACATATGTACCAGAGGCAGCCACAAAGCACCAGGTTTAAGAGAAGACTCCTGAGGTAAATACAGGTAGTATACAATGCTCTCTAGTTCCATGAGGAGAAATCAGTCAGACATTACTAAATGAAAAAAAAAGCATAAACCTCTGAAATGAGCTAAGCAGTAATTGCCTAATGCCAAAAAGACAAAGCACAGAGTTCTTTCCTCTATTCTCTTTATATTTATAATTAACTTTTTGCTTAAACCTGCAGCCGTGACTGCTCTGGGTACAAAGCCGTTGTCTGGGAAGCTACCGGAGGCTGACATTTTAAAGGCAGAAGGGATCTGAGCTAGCCCCTGAAAAGCAGGGTCTCTGCCTCTGTAGGCAGTTCCTCTGATTTCTCATGCAAATGTATGGATAAATATCCAATTATCTGTATCTGACAGACAGGCATGTCTGTATGAATAGAAATATGCAGCTGTGTGCTCATCTCAGACTCGGTGTTTAAAGACTGTCTCCTGCCTCGAGGAAGTTGGCATTCAGGAGGAGAGATGTGTAAACCCCCAGACGCTGGCTGAAAAGCCACGGAAGTTCACGTGAGCCACCTCCAACAGAACGGGCTTTCATGGACACAGGTGAGTAGGAGATCAGTTAATGGTCCAACAGCACAGCACGCTGCGGAGCAGAGGGCAATGCAGGGCACTTGGGACACAGCAGGTTCATGTGCTGGGCTGCTGGGAACCAGTGCAAAAAGAAGCTGTGTGGCTCAGCAGTGAAAATAAGAAAGAAAAGTGAAAATAATCACAAGTAAAGACATGAAAGGGAATCCTTGCTAAAGAAGAAAGTCTTGGTTAAACTCAGAAATCAGGTTTTAGAAAGGGATCAGACACTGCAGATGAGGACCTCTGCAGGGACATGAGTCAGAGGAACTCAGCTTTAATGTGAGACTGGTTTTTTATGGTCTTGAGAAATAGCACTAAATTTTGAACTCCAGATGATCTAATTAAATATGTTCCTGTCATCTTACCTTAGTCTAAGTAATGAGAAGAATATGTCTGTTGGTGCTTGCCAGCAAGCTGGATCTTTTGACATTTTTCTCACGGAAAATCTTGACTAATCTCTTTCTCTCACCTCCGATATTTGTCCATTACCTAAATTCCACTTAGCTTAACTAGAGCAAGGATGGCGTAAGATGCCTGTTATAATTACTCATTTCTGGCAAACCACTACTCATATTCATATCATGTTCTATTTCCAGTGATTATAAACAATTTCCTCTATAATACAGGACTATTTGACTATTTATAGACCTACTAAAAGAGTTAAAATTATCAAAGGGCCAATACTTGAGAGATAGGACATGATCAATTGCCAGCACCAGTGCCAGGGCAAAGAAAAATCTGTGAGAAGACAGCTTGAAGAGGTGATATTGGATGGAGGGAGTTTCCCACCAGCTATTTCCAAACAGGAGTTTTGCTCACACCCATATGTGAGCCCCTGGCACAAGTCTTCCTTGGTGCTACAGGACTTCCTTTCTCACTCTTCAGAGAGGAGGCTCTGAGGCTTGCTCTGCAGTGCAAGTGCTGCTGCCCTTGTACATTGTGCAGGGCTTCACTTTCAGGATGGCTGTATTCAGCCCTTTCCTGTCAAATCCATCTCCTTTTAGTTATCTCCAATATGGAGAAATTCTTAGGCATTTCCTAACCCCCTGGTGTCATAAACTCAGAAAGCTGAACGGACTTAGAGCAGCCTAAGCTAATTTACAAGATCCATTTACTGGTAGGATGTAGTTTCCTTTTGGATTTGTGAAACACCAAACAATTTTAAAGGCTTTCTCCCCCTGTTTTTAAATGCTTGCCAAATGGTCCTGCAAACACATTGACATGGATGCTCTCAACACGGACAGTCTCTAACTGTGCAATTAATGACTTTCAAATGTTTACACTGTGGGAATGTGGGAGTGCTATTGTTTTTCTTCCCAGGCAAGCATGATGTCCACATCACTCAACACCCCCTTCCAAGGTTTTTGGAATAGCTGTGAGAATGTGCCTGGCACAAATAGCTGCATGACATTTTTATCTAGACCAGATTTACTTTATGTGCTTTCTTCAAATATTTGTGGGAAATAGATAAATGCATCAGGAATGTATGGTAGGGATGAACTCTTTTCAGAGGAAAATAGTGTCACAGAGATATTGCAGCTCTTTCTTCTCCAACCTGCCCCTCATCAGCAGCTCATCCCTGGGTTTTAAACGGTGTTGGACAAGGCCCCAGAATTCAGGTACTTTTTTCAACGAAAAATGAGGTGGACACCACTCACACATCTCACAGAAAAGCTGTTTTCCTTCAGTCTTGGATTTTTCTGTGACTGTGTACCCTGCCAAGTATTTTCATTTTGCTTCCTCAGCAGACCAAATGCAGGCCAGTCTGACAGTCATTGCCAGGGCTAACAGCGCTGGGATCTCTCGCCTTTCCATGTTCTTTCCTATGAAGGGAGATGGAAAGGTGGAAGTCTCCATAAGATCACCATGAGGAAATGGGAATAGCATTGTCCCACTTCCATTTCTGCTGACAGGGAAGGGCAGACAGGTTGCTTGAGCAGAAGTCTTTCATGCATGGTGAGAAGTCCAAGGAAAAAATGGATTTATTTGTTCAACATATAAAGGTATAAAGTCGAAAAGCCTAAAAATCAGAACTCATTTTGCCTGGTGAGCATGAATGCATCCAAGAAGTAGCAATACCAGCTTCTCCTCCATGCTTTTACCCATGTTGGTATGACTTCCAGCTTTCTGGAAAAAGAGGTGAGGAATAGACCTGCCTAAAGGCCTTTTAATCTCTGATCTTTCTTTTGAATGACCTTCTAGGCTAGTTTTGACTCAATGGATGTTATAAACTGGGAAGTCCTCCTCCTGACGGAGGTAATAAAAGAACTGTTTGTGCCAAGCAGTACCAAACAGACTGCACTGAACAACCCAGAGACTTCTCTGTGAAACCAGCAACCCGTGGGTGAAAACTATTGACACCTGACTTTTTATTTTCTGTCATAGTTGGCTTTCCAAATGTCAGTGCCATTCAGTTTGCCAGCAGTAGCCCCAGTGTGCTAGAAACTAAACTGGGATACTGATTTATACAGTAAAAGCTTAGAGTGGAAAACAAAAACCCTTCAAACTGCATCATGGCTTTATCCAACCTTGGGAACAGCTAGGAAGGTTTCACAGTCAGAGTTCATCTGACACATTTTTTTGATGCATCCAAAGTCTGACTTGAATTTGAGTTTTGCTTTCCAAAAAAGGGTTGTGTTCAGCAATGTGCCTGTTTGAGTAACCTCTGTAGACAGGATGTGAGAAGCTCACAGGTAAATGTTACAGAAAACCCAAAGCCCTCTTTGCACAGCTATTCTTAGCGGAGACTTTATTGACCCAACATCATCTGTATTGCTTAAGATGCCAGTTCTGGTAAAAAGTGCTAGACTGACAACTGGGGACTAGAGGTTTGTTTACTCACTGAACCAGGAGAAAAAAACCAGCAGCAGGGAATACTTCCTTCCCAGAACTCCCTGCCAACTTTATTCTTATTACCTAACTTGTGTACTGCAGCAGGTTTTAGGAGCTTCAACCAGGAGCTCCTACTGCTGAGCACTGTAAAAATAGACAACCTCTTTCATTCTAGCAAGCAGGACCAGGACAGTAAAGCCCTTTTTACTCCCATGAGAATTCCAATGAAAAGGCAGCTACATTCTGCAGATTATCACTTTCCCAACCAAGACCTGCAAACTCATTTTATGTAGGGAAAAGTGTGAACACCTGACATCACCTAATCACTCACCATCTCCTTAGGCTGCCATCAAAATCCTGTTTTAGGAGGTCCCTGATGTGAAGATATGATATGTTTCTGAGTAGTACATATGCTTTAGCCAAAAGAAGAGGAACAGCAGAAGGAAAACCAAGAGAAGGGGATCGTTGGTAGAAACAGTGCATCTGTTTGCCACAGGGGCAGCAGAACAAGACAAACTTGTGGAAATTGCCTTCAGTGGTCAGGGTTAAAGCTGAAGAACCTGACAATATCTCGATTTGGGGGGAACTCCAATGAAAGGAGATGGCATCCCCATTTGGAGTCCATTCAGTTCAGCACCCAGTGACAAGTACAGCCCTCCAGCAGAGCTCACTCTAATTGCATCCTATTTACAGAGTAATTGCCCTATAAACAGACACACACATACAGCATAAGATAATTTGGATCTGTAATTATATGCAATTAGCAACATTCATTGCTCCCTGCTCTACTTATCCCTAATGAATGGCCTGTGCAAACAGCAGGCTTGGTACTGGGACAAATTTAAGTGTGGCATGGGCATGGGTAGTGCCAGAGATCAGCACCATCTGTCACAGAGTGAGGAAATGGAGGAGTACCAATGTCTAGCATGAGTAATGAGCAGATCCCCAAAGCCTAGGTAGGGGTCAGAGGAAGAGTGCATGACCAAAGGATTCAGAGGACTCAGACTCTGCTTTTGACCTGGCAGTGTGGTTTCAGGAAATTAATTTGGGTATCATTATGCATCAATTTCAGCCCCTACAAGACAGAGCTGGCCTCCTCATTTCTTTGAAATCCAGGTGGGACACAAAGAAGAAAATTTTTATGAAAGAACTGAAATACTCTGTTATTTTAACAATCCGCAAGGGATCCTCATATATTAGAGTTCAGGAAATGCTTTGAAACCTTCGTGAATGTAAAAAAATTAGAGATATATCACTTAAAGATGTTAGCACTGCACCCGATTAGAGATGCACTGGCTGAAGCGGCTGAGAAGTTTCTCCATGTCAGAAGTTTCAGGACCAGACAAAACCAGATGTGTCTGAGGTGTTGGCAGCAGACCATAGGGAAACAGGGACATCCTCATCACCTCACACTTGTGAAACTAAGTAATTTAATGTTGGGAAACTATATTCCTTGTAGCAAAGAAAGCCCTTCTGGGCCCAACAGATGGAGAAAATGGAGTTTTCTGTCCCTAGAAGCTACAGTTCTGGGAAAGAGAGCTGGGCCCTGAGTGGATCAAAACTGTCTGTGAGGCTCTCCAGCAGATCTGTCATTTGCTAAACAGTGATGATAATGGTGAAAAAATATCCATGTTCTAAAAAAATCTACTGTGAAGGGAAACCACCCAGCTGGGCTTCCACTCTTCGTGTGAATTCAGGCTGTGGTATTATCTGGGAGGATGCCTTCTTGCTGTTATGTTGCCAGTACCTGCTGGAAGAGAATAAAAGCAAAACATTTTTTCTGGCCCAGCTCTCCTGGGGAGGTGTATTCTCCCAGGAATGACTCAGCAGCTTAGCTTGGAATTGCTCTTTTTGCTGCCCTCCATTTTTTTCTTGCATTCCAAGGAATGCAGGTCATTTACTTTGGCCTCCCTAGGCTGATCCTTGCAGTGTTTGTTCTCTTTCCCTCCCAGAGGACCATGTCCCCCTCTGGACTTCCCCATGCCATCAGGGGCAGAGCTGGTGCAGTGGGGCTGCCTGGGGTGGCCATGCTGCTGCTTCCTCAGAGGGACAGCACTCAGCCCTGGTGCTGCTGCACCAAGAGGGTGCCTTGTGCAGGAGGCAGAAAAACCTTATACGTGCCATTAGTTTTGAGGAACTAAATCTCTAGGAATTAAACATGAATTTCTGTTCCCTCTTTTTTGATTAAGGTTTGGAAAATATCATCTCGGTGGGGCTGGCATCCTTTCCCACATACAGCCTCTGGCAGCTAAGGCTTCTCCCCTTTTGTACTCAGTAGATTAGTGCCCTTCCTGCTGGCTGTCCTGATCTCAGAGAACTTGTTTAATGAAATCTCCTGTCTAATGGCAAAGTTCCCTGACACAGGGACTTACTAGGCCCCAGGAAATTTAAGAAAAAGCAGAGGGATTTTTCCACCCACACAGAGCAGAGTGTGAGCCATGGGTGGGTGGGCAGCAGACTTGGCTTTGGTGGCTTTGGAAGACAGTAATGCATCTCCCTGGAGAAAGGCAACTCCGACCTACCCTGGGGGACCCATCCTCCCACTCCCTTTGAGGAAACACTAATGGAGGCTGCTTCTGGTTCATCTCCTTCCTGGCACGTGCTTGTCTTTTTGGACCCCTATTCCCACAAGATTCCCTGCGTTTTTCTGCGCTGTACAGAGGTTTCTTTCAGATATCAGCCTCACCCTCCCATAACACCACTCTTCTTCACATTCTGCTCTCTTAAACTATGAGATCCCATGTCCTCTACTGCTGCCCTGGATCACGCAGGCTGCCCAGCCCCACGGAGCACAGCATCACAGCAGGCCAGGCTCCCTGGTGCAGTCCTGGCAACCCAGCATCCTCCCTGTGCCAGGAGCCCTGCACAGGGAGGCATTAGCCAGGCACAAGCCTATCAACCTGAAGCAATGCAATGCTGGCCCTGCTTCAGCTAGAGAGCTCAGCAGGGCCCGGCTCTGGACAATCACAGCAACCTAGGCACAGCCTGCGGGCTCAGCAAATGCTGTATTTAATGTGAATAAAATAATTACAGGAATGGCACTCACTGTAGTTAGAAAGAAAAAAGACCGCCTGCACCTTCAGTGTGTGTTACCACTAAGGAGCACTGTTTTCTTTAGATTCCTAATTTAAATTTTCTTTAAATCCTTCTTCCTGCCCTGGAGCATTTGAGAGCTTTTGAGAAATAGCAATGGCAGGAGAGAAGAGAGGAAGAACTTAAAACAAATTCTGTGCTGGGCTCCAGCAGCACTCTGGAGCCAAATCCTTCTCCTCACCAGCAGCCAAACCTCTGCTTGGGCCTAGAGGGAACATGAAGAAGGGGTGTATTGTATGGCTGCCTAAAGGGCAAGATCCTTTCAGCAGCATGATGAAGAGAAGCAGCCCATTCTTGTCTTTGGCACTAGAGCAACAGAAGGGCCCTACCACTAGACCCAGAGAGTGAGAGACCTAAGATGACATTTTTAAGTCTCCTGTCAAAGACAGCAGTTGCAGTAAGCAAGACTCTTCTTTAAATTGCCAGTAGATACTGAGCTGCGTCACGATGAACAGTTTTTTGCAGCCTGTGAATATGGAGGACGGATCATCTGAACACATCTCTGGGTTGCAGATGGGACAAGTGTTTTGCTGAACTTCAGGAGATCTTAGGATCTTGGCTGCACAGAAGGAGCAACAATTTCAGGGGCTTTTGCAAAACAGCAGCCACAATAACAAGCATTTTTCCTTGTTCTTTCCAGAGCTGCACAACTCTTCCAGTGTATGAAGAACAAGGCTACCCTGTAAGTCCTAACAACATCCATCAGGAAGGATGATACAATAGAGCATGGAATAAGAGTATGTAGGAGGAAGGGAGGGGCACAAAGAGATCATCTACATAATTTTTAAATCCAGGCAGATTAGATGTGGTGAAGCAGCTCCTTACATCCAGGGAGATGCAACAGCTGAGCAGGTGATTAACAAGGCCTCAGCTTAGCTGTGCTGAACATTCTGCCAAGGCGTGGGAAGGCACACATATCGGCGAGCTGGGGTGGAGCTGCAAGCAGGCAACTTTAAAAATCGGTACCATTTGTCAGCTTGCTGCTTGCTCAGCCTTGGCAATTCCTCCCTGTTTGGATTGCTCCAAGCATGGACAAGGGGATTGCAACCATTAATTTCAGAAGGTGCTTTGATAAAAAAAAAAAAATAATGGTTAAAATTCTTTCTTGATTTAAAAAAGATAATAAATTTCACAGTAGCTCATAACAGCACCATCAGCAAACACATTAATCCTCACGTTCCTTGGAGAGGAGCAATGACAAATATCAGTGAGCCAGGTAAGTTGAAAGAAAGATGAAAGAAATTAACATAATATAACACTGACCTCAAGGAAAGTAGAGGGAGAAATGTGCCATGGCAAGTTATAGTGCATAAGGAAGGAGGAGAGAGAGCATGCTGACTGAAGCAGCACAACGGGCCTTGGGAGAACCATAGCAACAGAAACAGATTGAGGTGATAAAGCAAGAAATGCTTCACAGGGAGCGGTTTCTCAAGGCAGAGCGATGACTGAACAGGACTGAACCAAGACCAGCCAAAGAAAATGTGTTTGGAATCTGCTGGCACTTGCTTCAGAAAATAGACCAGTGGAGGTCAAAGCAGTCTCTTACCTTGGTTCAAATGAACCCTGACATGTCTGGTTTTTCTTGTAGCTGGAACAGTTCTTAGGTCCAGCAAAAATTAAGGCAGCATTAATAACCACAGTTCTTGGCTCTAGCCCTAATGCCCACTGGAGTGCATAATGGGTGATAAGATGTGGGGTCTTGCCTGCCTGTGTCATTTTATTGTCCAGTTTCTTAGGCAAGTAATCTTATTAGACTGTGGCAGAAAAGACATGAAAAGGATAATTAATTTTATCACATGATTTCGAAATAATTTATACACTGTTTTCTCCTCTATATTTAGAGACTCTGAGCTTTTAGACCTAGAAGGCAAAGGGCAATTCAGCCTGACCACCTATTTAAGCAAGCTGGCCAGACTGTCTTACCAGCAATTTCAGTTTCAGATGGGCAACATCTGTTTAGGATCCACCACCTCTGATTGCTTTCTTTTTCCCAGTCCTCAGTCCATTGCAAGAACTGTTCCAAAATTCAGGTGCAGATTAGAGCCTGTTCAAGCTGTCAGCTGACAGGAAACCTTTTCCAGATATGCTCAGGATTGCAGTAACAAAGTGCTCAGCAACCAATATTGTCATTGTGAGGTGTTTTTCTGTTAAGATTGCTTCAACACGTTGTTAATAATGCCATCCTTGGTCAGGCACCATTCTGGGACGAGGCTGGATGTCATGCTGGTAATGGTACAGGTGCCTTCCACTTTCTGCTGTGAAATTTCTACAGACTTTCCATTCCCACCCCCATGTCCAAAGAGGACAAGGTATTTTGGTCTTGTAGGAAGCCTGAAAGAACTACATCACTGAAGTTTCTGAAAGGCTAATCCACAGTGGGGATAAGCCCATCTGTCCAGGAATTTAGAGAGACAGGGTGAAATCTTATTCCCCTCTGAAAAGGGAGATTTTCCCTGATTTCAGTGGCACTTCCAAGATTGACAACCCTTGGTTTCAGTTAGTGGTAAGCCTGCCTCTCCCGTGAGGACTAATGGGACGATCGATATAACCAGTGTAGGTATTGAGGACCAGAATATGTGCTGTTGGTAGATTGTAAAGGATAGGGTGAGAGTGGGCTTTGATTGTATTTGCTAGCAGTCTTCACCACATGTTGTGTGAAATAAGATATTACTAATGCTGTTAGTCTGCAGTGACAGCAATCATTTTTTACACTGTGCGCTGACTGCTCACAATCACTAATCACTGGTGCTTGCTTTTCTTCAGTTCTTTCCTTTAATGAGCAATTAGCCTGCACAATGGTGGACCCATGGTGGATATAATTTTCAGGTGGATACCTATGCCATACCACTCAATTATTGTAAAAGCTGCATTAACTGAGTTAAATTATTAAGAAATATTTCCTGATGTATGAAGTGGCAGCCATTCTGGGATGTGGGGAATTCTCCAGGCTCATAAAAAGCATATGAAAATTCAGCATAAGTCCTCATTGGAGAAATATCTTTGTCTGTCTCTACTCGGCCTCTTAGATAGCTCTCAGGCTTGAAACGTAATCTTAAGCCTACATGTGCCAGAATGGAAAAAAAAAGGCTCAAAACTTGAATTCTGGGCTTGGACCCTGAGCTTTGGGCAGTGGTGGCACAGTAGTTCCCCAACTGCTGGCTGCCCATGTGATGGCACATCAATACAAAAGGAGTCAGGTTTGTGTCCTGATCTTGCTTTGTCCAAATTTAAGACATTTAAACAAATAACTACAGCCATTTTGTCTTTCACAGAGTCAAGTTAGATAGGATGGCCCTCTTCTTCCTCTTGCTGCTCCACTATTTTGCACATGCAACCACTAAATCTAGTGAATGAAACTGCTTGCAAGTATGGCAGTTCCACTCAGATCTAGTTCAGATTCTGAAGAAATGTTGTAGAATAATTTTGTGGAACTTTTTTCCTCTATGTGCTTTTAGCTTCATGCTTATATGCATGTATTTGATCTCTTCTACTCTTAAAATATATCAGAAAGACTAGGAGACATTAACGATGAGATCGATGGCAGGTCTAAATTGCATTATCAACACTGCCTTGTCATCCACCATCTGGGTAAACTAATGTGTAATAGAAATGGAAGTTTAAGTTAAAAAATCTGTTCAAAGAATTCATGATTTGTGTCTCCAACTTTACAGACAAAGCTGTATGGCAAAAACTGCAGAGAGCAGTTTATTTTCTCTCTTCAGAAACAGAGTTCAGTGGGATGCTCTGCAGGCAGTATGCCTGAGTTTAGAATTCCGTTGAAACTCAGAGCAGGGAAATGACACTGAAGGGTCCCTTTCTGTTCCCAAATCAATTGCTCAGCTCAAATGCTGAGATAGGCTACTGGATGCAATATGAATACATTGAATATATTGTGCCCAACTTCAGATTTTGAAGGTCTCAGAAGTTTCAGTTAGTGAGGAAGGAAGACGTCCTGTGTTAGAGGCATCATCTCCTCCTCTTGTTCTGCCCAAATGCTTGCAGACACTGTTCAAGAACTCTCATAATCCTGAGATCCTGGTTTGTTCATCAGCTGCCTTTGCCTGTGAAAACACTGGCATGAGGCATGAGGGCTGCCACTGCCAAACCCCTTGCAGCGAGTGCTGATCTCTGGGGAATTTCCTCCCTCAGACCTTATATTTAGCTATAAATAGAGAACAATGCAAAACACAATTTGCAGGGCATTTTCTTGGGTCTTAGCTGGATGCCTTCTGTCTGAATAGATGAAGACCACCCAGAGTACAGTATTTTAAGCAAAGCTTGTTTACTTCTTCATTGTGCTGGAGGCCTGAATTGTGCTAGACATACTGGAGTGGTGGGCACTGACTGTATCCTGCAGCTAAATTCTTTCATAATTTCTTGGAAGATGGGCTGGGCTGGGCTGGCTATAGGTGTAATCAATGCAGGTTTGCCCTGAACCCCTGGCAGCTCCCCACTTCCCTTCTGCTTAATCTGTAATAGTGTCCATCAGCTGCTTTCCACTCTCTGCTGAGAGAGGAGGCTGATCTAAATGCAGGAAGGGTCACAGGAAATTTTAAACAACCAGAAATCCACTGGTGGAACTAGCTGTAAGCAAAGGTATCTCTGTGGCTGCTGAACTCAGAGCCCCACTGCCAGTGGGACACACACAATCCCTGCTTCAGAATTAGCTCCATCAGCTCCTGAGGTGGGCAGGGAGGGAGGAAACCAGACACAGCGGATCCACTCCGTACACACCTTGAGATGTCACCAGTGGTCTGGGACATCCTCTTCTGTGCCCACCTGAGGTATTCCCTTGGTGGTGGTATTTAAATGTCAGTGTCCTGGAGTTTCATCTTCCTGAGACCTACAGGAGGGAGCAGTGGGCTGGATCCTCAACACAGGGCTTCCACACAGAGCACAAGAGCTGAATTTTTGAGATGAATGCACAACTTTTGTTGTGGCCATTTCAGGAGAGTGGTAAGTAGTGCAGTGCTGGAACAGGTTGGCTTGTTGAAATAGTTGTGAAATCTCCGTCCTTGGAAATAGTCACAACTTGGCAGAACAAAAGGCAAATAACCCAACCTGAGTGGGCCCTACTTTGGATGAAGTGATCCTCAGAAGTACATTTCCTCCCAAATTATCCTCTGGAACTCTGATGTTGTGTCAGGATGACAGGGCTTTTGAAACAGCTGTGAATGTTCCAAACAAAGCCTGGGCAAAATGTTTGAACATAGGCATCTAAATTCACATTTCTAACCTCTAGGTTAATAAAAGTGACCAAAAGTGCTGAATCCACTGATGTAAATGGAAACTAAAAAACATTACTACTTTTCACAGCTCACCTTAGCCTTTCCTTTGTTTCATTCTTTTGTGTTTTTCTTATAACTTAATAGTGAAGAAATCCGATTTATTCACTAGAGCTGACTAGAAAGAAAGGCTTTTTACAAAGGAGCAAATGCAGGCCTGTTTAAAGATAAAAAAAAGAAAAACAAACAAAAAGCCCAAAACCCAGCAGCAACAACAACAAAACCCAACCAAACAAACAAAAAACCTCCTAAAAAACCAAAACCATAACACCATTCGCTCCCCCAAACACATCACCAACAGCCAGGAATTGTAAATTCTACAGAAGCATCCAAACAGCCCAGTTCTTAAAGCATTTCTCTTAGATATGGGCAAGCCAGAATTAAGATTTTTACTCTTTCTGGTTCATTATGTGGTCAATGTTTTCAATTATATTTGTTTTGGCTTAGAATAGAGTGAGTGCAACCTGAGATCTGCTAGGGGATCAGAGTCTGAAGGACAGCTAGAGGAAAAAGCCAGCTTTGTTCTCTAGCTTTCATCCAAAAGCACACTTGCTTGAATTCTGTACCAGGCATAGTTGGAATGAAATGACAGATCTGAGCCCATAAACCCGAGAGCTGAAGAAAACTCAGTTACGCTGGTAATTCATTAGTCTCCCTGAGACAGGAGCACAGGCTGACCAACAGAATTCCATTATCTGTGTAAGAGGCAGAGTCAAAACAACACAAAAGTGCAAGCTTGAGTGGAAATGAACTATTTTAAAGTATTTTTCAATATTTTCAAGAAAGCATCCTACATTTTCCTTTGGGTCAGATTTTTGCCTGCTCTTTTTCTGCTCTGCTGCAGGTTGCACAGATGCACAGTCCTGTTTCCTACTTCCATCTCTGCTGGGGAAGTGAAGCAGAGACGGGGGCTGCCACTCTAATGGCAGGTGATGCACACACAGCAGGTCCTGTTGCAATCCATCTGTGGATTAAAGCCTAGATTAGGTGACCTGCCTTACTGGAAGTGACTCTTGGGAACCTGTTAGAGCTGCTGTAAATGGAGCAGAAAAAACACCGTCCCTTCTTTTCAGGTAAAGGAACTCGTTTCGGTACAGCCTGGAACAAAACTCTGAGAGCATCGCTTGAGAGGTTGCACAAGCACCTTTCCTGTCACAGTGCTGAATTCCTTGAAAATAATGCAGTCACGAACAGAAACATACTAACCATTAAATGTTTAGTGAAACCAAAAGAGAAAATTGGCAGGGAAAGAAATGTTCTTTTTAAACTTCTGAAAGAGCACTATAGACAAGAAGGAATAAACAGCAATATTACAGCCTAATAACAATACTGCTTGAGGACTCCTTTAAAGTAATAAATATGTTTTTAATAAGCATATTTCCCATTTTGGCATCTCTGGGTTCCCATGCAGATGTAATTTCATATGCAGAGCGTGGCTGTGAGGATGCATCTGAAATGCCTGGGGACTCTCCAGATGGAAAGAGGTGGGTATGTAGAGGGGCAGTCTCTGTTAGAAGGGATTTAATCTGAATAGTCTCTCAAAGATGAGAAAAACCAGAAATCTGGCCATCTCCCATCTCCCTCCCTGTTCTCTGCCTCCCCCAAAGAGGACTGCACAGCAAGTTCTACCCAGGAGTGTGCAAGACCCAGTGGCTGGGCAGGGCAGAGCTTCAGAGTCCTGGCTGTGCCTCCCAGATCACACCACAGGGTATGGGCTCTTCCCGCCCAGAGCCCCTGTGCAAGGGCCACCAGCCTCTGGGACAGCCACAGGGAATCTGCTGGCAATGCCACAGTGGCACAGCGTGACAGTCCATCTGCCAAGGGCCTCTGACACCTCTCTCATGGATCTGTAACAAAATTAATCCTGCCTCTGCACTGTCGGGTGAGGGAGACAGTGGGGAGGGGTAGGCAGACTTCGGGTATGATTATCTTGTCTTCCCATGCTTTTTGCCTTTTAGTAAATAAACCTAATAAGATGCTGGGCAACAATTCAATCTGTCATGCTTCACACATCAGAATAATTCAGCCAGAAATAGAAAGCGTTCAACCCCCATTAGAGGCAGTGCCCTAAAGAACAGGCTGATTTCTCTGGTTTTTGGCTTGCAATTTATTTCACATCAATTATGCACTGCCAACAAAAGTAGCTTTGTGCCAAGCTGTGATCTGTTCTTCTTTTAAAGACATCCTAACCACTTTACTTCTTTTCAGACTGCTTGTTGGCAGATCCCTATTGACAGCAAAATCTTAGCTATGTGAAGAAGTCATGCGGGGCACTTCATTCCCAGTGCTACAAGGTAATTCCCTCTGTGGCATGAGGTCCTGAGTCAGCTCTCCCCAAAGTCTTTTCCTCTCACCAAGAGGAATGCAAATTTTGCCTGGCCTTGTTCTGATTGTTTCTGAGCAGGAACAATCTGCTTGGAGAAAAATGTGACCATCCCAATGACCATGAGAGTGACCACACATACCCTGACAGTCACTCCTTGGCAGGTCAGGGATCCAATCCCTGCAGCTTAGGCTCATCAAAAAGAAGTGGCAGAGAGAGCAGGGGTGCTGACACCATGCCCAAACCACCATGCTGGGAGCCAGGTTTCATGTTCTCTACACATCTCCATGCTCCAGTGCTGGCTGGGAAGCTCCTCTGGGAGAGAGATCCTCTTTGCATTGCCAGGCTGTTTTACCCCTCTGTCTCTCTCCCTACATTGTCATGGTAATGGGTCTGCTTCAAACAAGAAGTGATATTCCTTTTTTTTAATTACTGAATTAATTATTTGGGCCAAATTCCATATTGCTTTGCTTCTCATATTGCCAGTAGCATGGAAGTGGAAACATTTTACACCTAAATTGCACCCTGTGGCAAAGGCACAGATCACATCCGCAATAGAAAAGCGGGGCAGCTACCACTCACATTTAGGCAGCATTTCTGAGCTGATGTTTCTGTAAAGCAGAGGTGAAGCACCCAAATGAACCAGCCCTGCTGTTCAGCTCACTGCCCAGTGTGATGCTGTCTTGCGTTCCCTAGCTCTCATTGCACAGTGCTATCCAAATTTTCATGAATCAGACCTGGAATTCACAGCCTGTGCCAGGAATTGCTCATTCCATGCCATTCAAAGTTTTGCTGAATTGGGCATTCTTTTGATTCTGTTTTTTCAATCATTTGCAAACACACAAGGGGGACTAAAAAGGTTTTGTTTCTTTGGTCCCATGCCCCCATCATCTGTGCTGTTTTGAAAGCTTGGTGCAGGCACATGTGGAGATGTTTGTTCAGGGAGCCATTGGTAGCTGCTATCTTGGGAATCAAGAGGCAGGCAATAGCCCTCTGCCAGGGAGAAGGTTGAGGTTTTTTATATTCTTCTTGCATGATGCTGGAGCCTGAAGGAAAAGGCATATCACCAAGAGATGCAGGTAAAAGCCATGCTTGCCCAATGCATCCAGGACTCTCATCCTAAAGGGCATCAAAGTGGGAATGCTCATTAATTCAGTCATCAAGCTGGCTATCATTGCCATCATTAGCAAGGACAGGCAAGAGATCAGTCATTCTCAGTTGCTGGCTCTGCCCCGGGGGTGGAGATGGCAAAGTCGGTCCCTGGTGGCACTGCAGTGCCAGAAGTGTGAATGCATTTGCCAGAATGGATCCAGAGGGCCTGGCCTGCTGCATTCCAATGTCTCTGCCCTCTGAAACAGGGGAGTCAGGCTGGGGAAAGGGGGCCTTGCCTCCCCTGGTTGCCCTCTGGAGGGAACACAAAAGCTCCCAAGTGCCTGGCATTTCCCAAGGGAAAGCAGACCCTGCAGGTACCCTCTGCTCTGGAGGAGATGGTGGCTGGGAGCAGGAGTCTGCATGCCAGGAGGCATTGAGACTGCTCTGCTTTTGAAGGGTGTTATTTAATTACTTTGCTGCATAACGACATTACCTGTGTGTTTCCTTTGCTAATACGTTTTTGCTGGCTGTAGGAGATGAAGTGATTCTTAATCACACCACTGTGACAGTTCAGGTACCAATAGCTCACTGTGTTGGTTATGAACTATGGCAGTAGTGCCTTTACATGTATTTTTATGCCATTTCACCTGCAGGAGGTTGTAAGTATTTCTCCTTTCTGACTTCCTAGCTAACACGGTGTCTGCAGAGCCTTTCTGGGAGTTTTGCAAACAAGGCCAGCTTTTAAAAACCCTTATGATCTCTTCTAATAGCCAGGGTGAGCTGTGACTGAGCTCTCTCCCTGGTGAAACCAGACTGTGAGGTGCAAGATTGGGATGCAGAGCCAACCAAGGTGGCTGCGAGTCACCCAGGGCTTCTCATACCCATGTACAAGTGCCACTGTGGAGGGGTGGTGCACCTGCATGCACAGTGGTTCTCCAATCTCCCCTAGATACATGCACAAATATACATATATAAATACTCCTTTGCTTCCAAGCAATTATTTTCAGAAAAATCTCCAGATCTTCTGGGTTTGCAGGAAACCAGCTAGATCAAAACAATTTCCTTTGGTCTATTAAAGCTGTTGTTACGCTTAGGCTGAGACACTATGAGGTTTGCTTGTTTTCTTTAGAGCCCTGTCCTAAAAGCACTGCCAGGAGCTCAGTGTGCAAACGAGGTAACAATGCTGAAGTGCTCTTCACAGCAGGTTGCGTAATGTTTCCATGTCCACTTCTTGCAGAGGAGCTCTTTGCCACCTCTAAATATGCTCACAGCCAGGGTTATGCTCTTCCTACCCTTTTTTGTTCTGCTTGCTGGAAAAAATGAGTGAACTTGGGTGTTCTATAATCGAAGAAATTTTATGCTGTACAACCCCCCCTGAAAGTTTTTCATGATGGGATAGAGAAAAAGCCGGGTTCCAGCAGGCTGGGTTTTACTGGCACAGCCAAGGGATCTGTCACTCATTCCTGTCTCCAGAACAGGCTTTCTGTGTGTCTAGGAGGAATGCACAGGCTCCCTGTCTCCCTGTCCCCAAGCAAAGGCCCTGCTGACACACAAGCCCATCACAGGAGTACCTGGACAGAAGCAAGTAATGAAAGATGAAGCTGGTGAGAACCCCTGAGCTGCCCAGAGCACCCAAGCACAGCTGAGGTGCTCCTGGGGAGAGGAAAGCTGCAGGCAAGGCACATGTGCTTTGCCAGGTTGCAGCAACCCAATCCCAGCTGATCCTGGCTGCAGGCATGGGAACCTGGAGATCGTGCAACACTGCCTAATACTGTACTCCCCTCCAAACTAGAGGAAAGCACTGGTCCCTCAAATATATGTCTTCTATTTAAGGACAGGCCAAGGGTCTTACTGGATCAGGACATCCCTCCCTGACTCAATGACCAGGGATAAAAGCGTCACCTTAACCATCATAACGTGTTTCCAAGAGTGGGAAGGCAGTGATTTCTGATGCAGATGGAAATCAGCCTCGCCTTGAAGCACAATGATGGCCTTATCTCATAATTATTTCCTAGTGAGTATCATTTCACATGCAAATCCCATCTGTGAAAAAATTTAATCCTTTTAAAAATTCTGAATAAGTGACAGGGTCTATAATTTCCTGCTGTGGTGGCACTGCACAGTGTCATCAGGCAGTGTGGTGGTTTCAGCACCCGCTGGTCTCATCTGCCTGCACACTGCAGGAGGCATTGCCAGGAGCTTTGGGCTCTGCTGCAGGTACAGCCAAAGCTGCCAGGGTACTGGGCAAGTTGCTCTCTGCAGGCATTTGCAATCTATAAAACAAGATTTTCTCCAAACAAGCCCATTCAGGAGGCAAAATGCAGCTGCATAAATATAACCCAGAACTTGGGGTTGGGGAACTGAAAAGAGTCCCTGATATGTATCAGAGAAGGGCTAATGTGGGTCAGTCTGATAGGTGCCAGCTGCCAGCCCCTGCTAACCTTGGCTTAGCACAGGGCCAGCACAGAACCCTCTGCAGATGTTCTGTATGCCATTCTTGTCCAGGCTGGGCCTTCCCACAGGAAAACTGTCTATATCCTTCAGTAATTTTTGTCCCCATCCCTATCTGGGGTGTTCTTGCAGAACTATTTGGGATGTTTTGAGGAGCCAGCTTTTTCTCATTCATTGCTTATATCATCACCCTCTTCCTTGTGTCATTGTGAAGCAGAGAAGGGGAAAAAAAGAAACCCAAAGATGTGAAATTGGGTAGGAATATTACTGGTCTTCAAAAGCCTCTAGCTGAAAGGCCCAAGCTTGCAGCAGCCTGTGGGCCAAAGCTCATGTTCCTGCTGGGGATGTCCTGGTGCTCTGCTGAGGATGTTGTGGAGTGAGAAGCAAAGTCACTCTTCAAGGAGCTATTTGCAGCTTTCTGTCCACTATCAAGGAGATGAATCAAAAAGTTCTAAAAATCTTTAAATAGGTTTTGTATTTAGACAAACACCCACCCCCCTCCCCCCCCCAAAAAACCTGTCTTCCACAAATCAGAATTTTAATGTGATGAGTACCTCCTGTCTCTAGATATTCATGTTCTTTTGGTTGGTGACTCTTCTGTCGGTTCACTGTCAAATATGTATATATATATATATATGTGTATATATATATATGTGTGTGTGTGTATGTGTGTATATGACTCAGTCATATATATGTATTTAATATATACAGTTCACAGCTGCACTCTGAGCTCACTGAGAAAGGTGAGAGAGGGCTCATACCTGAGCAGAACTGCTTTCTCTGCCTGGAACGGGAGCCTGCCCAGAGCTGGCAGCCTTCAACTGCTATCTATCAGTATCAAATTCTTCACCACCTTGCTTTCACATAATTAAAGCACAAGTGGTTCTAGTTTTGATATCGAAAGCAAAAAAAAAAAAATCTCATCTCTGTCTCCCAGGAGACTTCTCTAAATGAAGCAACCCGTCCTGCAAAGGCTTCCCCAGTGACAAACAGAGCGTGCCTAACACTGAATTGAAACAAAAACATACAGATTGACAAGAAAGAGTATCTTGGACTGGGAACAGGAATACAAAAACACAGAAAGCAAAGCACAGGGACCAGGCATGGAAGGAGCAGAGCCAGGAGGCAAGTTAATTTAAGAGACATGAGCTGCTCCAGGCTGGATGTCTTCTCGCACAGCGCCGTGACTGCTGGAGTTAAGGATGGATTATAAAACAAGCTCTTGTGCTGGCTGCTGCTGAGGAAACCTTCACTTACAATAGGAGCTGGGAGAAGGGAACAGTTTGCTGGAGCCAGAACCCAAATCTATGGGATATCTGTAACCAGGGAAAAAGCTAAAAAGTTTTCCAAATGGCAGAAGATGGCAAAGCAGACCTACATTTTGGGAAACCTTGGGTCTGCTGCCAGCCCTGGCCCTTGTAGTATGCAAAGTTAAAGCATGACTGAGCTCTACTCACTTCAGTGTTATTGCCTGACTTTATGCTAAAAAGTAGCAGTTGAGAGGACAAAGCACAAGGTTTTTTTTTAATGTAAAGACAGTTCCTTCAAATTTAGCTCAGAATAAATAACAGCAATAAATGACGGTCTAAGAGCCCCATCTGTTAACCCAGGTAGAGACAGTTTGGTGACCAGCAACCCAACTCTTAATCACCCTGCTTGCAATGCAGGGACACATCCTGCTTTGTCAAACCAGAACAGGCATTCCTGTCTGGTTTTGTGGGAGAAGGCAGGACGTGTCCTCTGCTTTGAGGTGTTTCTTTCAAGGCAGGAAGTGAGTAGCTTTAAGAACTGCAGAGAAAGTTATCTTCCCCACTGGTGCTACACTAACACGGCAAATAAATCTACTCTTTCTGAAGGCCATTGCTGGGCTGTCTTTTCTCTCACTGCCCTTATCTCTACCTGTCCCTGTTGCCTGTACCTGAACAGCATCCACACCCCATGAACCTCAACTTGTGGTCTAAAGGACAGCCCTTGCTGGTTGTGTAGAGAGCAGAGAAAAAGCTGAGAACTAGAGACAAAATTGATTATTCTCCCATTTCCTGGCCACATTAGTATAAATTCTGTATTGTCCTCTATTCATCCCAAAAGAACTAACATGACTCAGAGGACACACATTAAGGAGATTCACAACTGCACAGCAGGCACTGGTGGAAGTTATTTTATGCTGGGGTTAAAAAATGTGAAAGAAACTTAAATTTGCCATTTTCTTCCTTGTTGCAGTTCTTCAGGAAGATAGATAATTTTACATAGACAAAAGAGAGGAAGAAAGCCTGGGAGAAGCAGCTGTTATCTTTGTACATATGTATGAAGCATGCATTCAAACCCCAGAGATATTCTACAGGAGCAGCCAGCCCAGAGAGCACCCTGAGGTCCTATGAGGCCGATGATGAATGCAAAATTGATCATCCTCAGTATTGGAAACTGGCTACTTTACAATCTAGAGATGCTTTATGATGACCTTGCCTCAGAATTTATGCCTCAGAAAATGGTCTGGCTGATTAGTGGGAGAGCAGCCTGCAGGCCCCTGGGGATCTCTGGTCTTGCATCAGAGCGCTGAGAAGTGGGAGAGGAGCATTAGGCCCCTTTCAGCCTATTGCTCCTGGCAGAAAGGAAATATGATAGCTTGCCAATCCCCCAAGTCACCCTCAGCAATAGGCAACCATTAAAAAAAAAAAAAAATTACATTGGCGTTACTGCAGTGCAAGGCCTAATGAAACAGTTACTGTATTTAGAGATAGACTCCTATGACTGTGGTCTCACTGCTAGGCACTTCTGCTCCTCAGTTTTGTAGCTAGTTACTCCAACTCAAAAAGCTTCGGAGTAAAACATTTTATTCCAATAGCTTCCCAAAGCTGAGTCCTGTTCCTGTGCCAAGCCTTTCCTAATTGCTTACCCCCTCCTTAAGTGCTGGTTGTGCAGCATGAAATATCCCCTAAACATTTTCTATCAAGCTTTCTGCTGAGTATATTTTTAACCTTGGGATTTCCTGCAGCCCCTGGTCCTGATAAATGAACCACTTAATCCTCTGCTCTGCTCATGGTACTCTGCCGGTCACGGTTCTGCAATTTTCAGGTAAAAATAATGCCTGTCCCAGGTGGGTAGGTCTCAGCAAATCCTGTATCTTCATGGGCTGCAAATAACCCATGAAACCTGCTTCTTCTGAGCAAACAGATGGGTAGCATCGAATTTAGTATCTCTAAATGGATGGGCGCTTCTGTTCCTTACTTCTTATAATTTATCAGTTTACTTTGGAAACAAACATATATGAGGAGACAATGGATATCCCAATGTCTGATAGAGACAGGGTGACACAGGTTTGGGGCTGTTAGGTACAGAATGTTCCTAAAAAGAGTATGTCAGAGTTATCTGGCAGAACGCTAAAATACACGGTCAAGGTGTGGAGATTGATACACCTACACCAGTTTGAAAGTATAATTTAACCGAAATTGTATAATTGGGCCCAAATAACAGCACTGCTGTGTTCACTCTAAATTTGCACCAGCCAGCAAAATCCAACTAAGAAGGAGGATAAATCTCTGCATGATTATCTCTTGTTGGTCTTTATGCTGGACAGACCCTGTAAATGTCGATTTAGGGGATCTGGGGTCAACGTAACCTGATATTTGGTGCAAGCTGTGTGAGGCAGGAATCCAAAACCTCAAACAACTCTGGAAAAGACATGCTCAGTAGATGCTGAGGTATATGCACCTGTACATAACTCTTTGTCATTTAGCCCTGATTGTTTTATTTAATGATATGATGTGATCTGGTTGTTGGCAGTTTATATAATTATAGCCCTCATTGTATCCGCATTGTTCAAAGTGTTTCCTAATGGGAGTGTGGATGCTGAAAGCTTGGTTGCAGAGAGATTTTCCAGCTCTCTGCCAGTGTCCGTGCAAAAGCGAAGACTTTTGCACGGATGCTGGCTGAGAAACAGAGGTTTCTGTAAACTAACTTCTTTATCTTGCAGGTGCAAGATGTTTTGCAATATTGCTATTACTAACTGAAGAATTGTTTTCAAATGGGTGTTATTGAATCTAGCCAATCATTCTGAGAGGTGGATGGTCAAAGAACCAATGACCTTATGCCATTGAAGCAAGCTAGGGGATATAAACCTCTGTATATTAATAAATAATGACACAATTCTACTTTTCCTGAAATCTGCCTGCTTCGTTTCTCTCCGTCCCCGGTACAACAACGACATGGGAGAGATTATTCATGTGAAGGACACAATTTGTTCTTCCGTCACAGATCTTAATAATAAAAAAAAAGCTAAATATAGTGTGGCTGGTGGATCTTAAACAACTTTTCAGTGTTGCTTGCTGTAGTGGAAGAAGTCGTAACTGGGACACTCAGATTCACCATTTCAGTACATTCAACACAGCAGCATAAGATGCATTAGAGCAGGAGGAGGCTGCACTGGTGTACAGGGAAAGTAGCTTATTTAGTGAATGATTGTGTTGGCAACCTGTTTGTGAGACAGGTGAGAAAGGGCAAAAATACATGCTGCTAGCTCTAGGTACCACAATTTAGCTGCAAATCCCTGGCATGTAGCATCTCTGCCTAGTTGTATAACATTGTCTTGACACAGTGGCAAATTGTGTCTCTAAATGGTCTCAGAAGGCAGCATCTGCCCACAAGAGCAAGGTATTTGTTTATATGGTTACACGTCCTAGCTATTGCCAGACTGGATAAGGACACCAGTTCATCAAAACCTCTCTATCCTGCTCCAATGCACCAATTTTATGTCCTGCTACATTAAATTGTCAGCTATGTTTCCCATATCTAATATCTTTGGAGACAATTAGTTTCACTCACCATAAAATGTCATGTTAATTACAAACAGAATGAAATGTAATATGCATTTATTTCATCCATTTTGCACATCAGACAGTGGGTTGCACTGGGCACAGTTCAGAAGCTTGGCTTAGAAAAGAATCTCTGATACTGCAGAACTGTGAAAATTAGAGAAGCTTGTTGGAACATGGTTGGACTTTGATCCTCAACAGTGCAGTCAGCAGATCTTATCATCTTTATTTCACTTTTTCTGAGTCTAAAACTGACTCTGGGAAGTGCTATGTGAGAAGTTCTTGCCAGCTTTCTGGCAGTCTGTGCTTCAAACTAAGCTGGGAGTACCAAAACAGCAGACTCCAGAATGGCAGTCAGTACACTTTGTCCTTCATGCCAGCAAGGTCACCTTCAGCTTTTCCCAGGGCTTCAGGGACTGACTCATTCATATTCATAATCTCACCTGGGAAATTTAGCCCACAGGAACCCTGCAGCCACAATTCATGACCTGTAAACCTGGCGCATCACACATCCTGCTCTGACATACCTCCATTCACTCTCAGATCACATCCCAAGATCAGTCTGGACATGCCCAGCTTACCATGCTAGAAACAAGTGCATTTGCCGACATTTCCCTTTCTGGGGGAACTTTTCATTAAGGAGAAACTCTCACATTTTTGTTCATGACTTCATACACATGATGGTAGGCAATCTGCTGTTGTTCCATATATCTTCACCCACCAGGCTGACACACAGGCAGTGTTGTCAGTCTGTGGTGAAAGATGAGGAAACTGATAATTTACTTGCCTGACATCCTCTGTCCACAGAGACATGTCACTTCTCTAGGTGAAATCTGAGGATCCAGAAGCAAAAAGAGGTAAGGAGAAGGATGGATCAAGCTGTCTGATTCAGATTGTCTTTGAGAGCCACAGAGTACCCCTGGTTCCCAACTATCAAAATGACATCAAGCCATAATGTAGAACACCCTGTTTTAGTAACAGGTGATATCTTGAAACTAAACTACTAACCAGGCTGGTGAAGACAGGTTGTGTCATGGTGTAGTCACTGCACATGACCTCACCACGCACAAAATGTGTACAAGGTCTTTGAATTTTCATGATAAATCTTATCTATTTTTGGTTCCTCCCCTGAGGCTCCTGAGCAATTCCTCAGTGAACAGTGTGTCAACACTACAATTTATTTGAGAGTGTCCTATCGTGAATAGTTGCCTTTTTGCTCCTGTGATTATCAGGCCTCTTCCAGTAACCCAAAGAAAATGCAGATCAAACAATCCACAGCAGGTGTTTAACGGTACAGAAGAAAAATACTCTCCAGTAATACTGTACTAATGTGCCAGAGACACAGGCTGAGAGAGCAAGAAGAGAGAGACATCATTAAGTGCACTGTGCTTTTATTTTTTTTGCATTCAAGGGTCCATATGCCTACTAACTCACCTGTTTACTTTCTTCCTTCAGCTTCTTTTGGACTCTCACCTGCTCCAAGACATTGTCAGGAGTCAGAGCTGCCCAGGAAGTCTCTGCTACATCAACAGAGACCACCACACTTCCTCTCCTCCACCCTTTCCTTCCTGGGCTGCCTTTTATGTGCTGCTTGGCAGCCTGTAGCACATTGGCCCCTTACTGAAAAGAAGCACAGAAGTATTTTGAACTTAAACTGAGTTGACACCATCAGTGCTTAGACCAGAAAGATTCAGGTGGTGGGACGAGGAGACCAAATGGTGCTTCCCAGAGACTTCTGTGCTGACAGGATGAATCACAGCCCCGTCCCTTTCCCTTGCTCTGGGCACAAACATCTATTCACTGTGCTGACTGCTGAACCATGATCATCAAAGGGATTTAATATTTCAGGTCTGAATCCATGTCCAGGATTGCTGCTGCTATTGCCATGACATCATTTAGGTCTGATTAGACAAGCAATTTTTTAAAACACTGCTGCCTACCTGCACAGAGTTTTCTACCAGTAATAGGGTCTATTAAAGAGGGAATCAGTTAGCAAAGTCCTAAGGTCAAAATTATATGACTCAGCTCTGTTTACTGGTAGATCTATCCAAGTCCTGTGCACAAATGTCCCATGATAAGTCATGGCCAAATCACTGCCCACTTGTCACAATGTTCTTGGAGAAAGAGTTAGGTCAAAGAAATATATTTATCCTTTCAGTCCTTCAGGGCTTTGCTTAAATCAGAGGCAAAAGACACTGCCTGTGAAGTAGGAAGCAGCCATTTCTCCCCAGCTGCAAGCCTACTTTCCATTTATCTGAATAAATAAGAGCATCATCAGCTTCCTTCAGAGCTCCCAGCACTGCTGACTGCTTGGTAAGGCTGTCAGGCACCACTGGAGCAGTACAAGATCTGCAGCATCCTGGAGGAGGGCTCTGCTCTTTGGAGAGGTGATGGCCAAACCTGGGAAAGTGGCTCATGGGGCCCAGGCAGGGCATCCTTGGCGTGGAAAGATTGGCTCAGCTGGAAAAGAGGGAAGGTATCCAGCCCAGCCTGCAAGGGGAATGCTCCCCTCTTGCTTTCCTTTCAAACCAGCCCCCAGTGATCTCCTGGTGCCCCCTGTTCACTTGTGAGTGAAGCTGAGTCTATCCATGATGGACTGAACTCGGGCTCTCCGGAGAAGCTGCTCCGGGCTGGCCTCTCCAAGGGGCAGAACCTGAGAAAACACCGCCATGCAAGCTCAGTATTTGGGGAAAACCCTATCTCACAGGTTTTTTCGGCTTGCTCTGAGAGGCAGGCACTGCACAGGAGCAGGGGATGAAGCCTGAGTTTTGGAGGGATTGGCAGGCAAATGCTAAGGGCCAGGGCTTGGGCCTGCACGGCTGCAAAGTGGGGCAGGGCTTGGGTCTGTCTGGGCCTTGTGCAGCCGTGGGGCAGCAGCTGAGCTCGCCCCAAATCATGGTGAAATACAGAAGGGGTAAGGGCACAGCTGCCTAGCACCCTTGGGGTCTGCTGCCACTCCCATAAGGAGCCCTATGAGCTGCCCTTCCCAGGGGAGGTAAGTGGATCTGGGTGGGCCAGAGGGGTGTGAACGTGGCCAGAGATGGACTGCTTTTGGCTCTCAGATAGGAGAGATGTAGCAGGAAATTCCTTGGGAAAAGTGCACCTCTAGCCCAGAGTCTGCATCCACATTCTCTTTCAGATATTTACATTTCTTAATTTCTGCAACCTGTAGGCACAGGACAGGTAAAGCAGATTACGACAGGATGAGGCTTTTGCTTACACATTATAGAATCACTTTCTGTTTCTAAATGCAGTTGGGAGGCAATCTCCTCTACCACATAATGGATTATTTCATAACACTGAAGTTTAAACAAAATATTTTTCCCTAAAACAGGAAAGAAACTGGGATCTACCAAGTACACGAGAAGTACAGACCTACTGAAAAAAAAAGTATGTCATTTTTCTTCACAGGGCTGAGTTGTGGTATCAGCAATTGGAAGTGGCATTGTTCAGCATAAAGGAAAAGGCAGGAAAATGTGACAAGTCACATACAAGGACTTGTTAACTGATGTAACCAGTTTACACTGAAATAATGTGTAGAGCACAACCTTCTTAAATTTGTGCAGTTTCAGTCTCAAAAAAACCCCAAAAAAACAACAAACCAAAACAACCCACCCTGTTGGGCATGTTGTTTCCTTTCAGTCTGGCTTGTGGTTTGGGGTTTTCTCTGTTTTAAATATTTTCCATGTAGGTTGGCAGTGGAAAAAACCACTTTGCTCACCACCCTTTCTCACCAGCCAGCTCCTGCACAAGCCAGCACAGCCCCCAGCTCTCCCAGCTTGTACCAGCCTGGTTTTGCAGCAGTCACAGCCAGCAAGGGAAGCAGGAAGCCTTTGGATACAGGACCAGCATCATTACAGGTGCAGACCATGTCATGCAGGTGCAGACCATGTCATGCAGGTGCAGGCTTGGAGATCTCCAGCAGTGCCCTTGATGATCTGCACAAGGTGGTTGGTGCTTGACTCAGGCTGGAAAAGCTCAGCTCTTGTTCTGTGGTGACAAGTAACCTGCTCTCAGTCAGACAGAACATTGTGGTGGTGGCTTCCAGTCTGTCCCTGAGTTTGTCCATTGCAAAGCAGGCTTGTGAGACAGATGTGTGTGGGTGATGAAGACCTGGAGGATGTCTGTAGCTGCCTCAAAGGGGCCCACCCTGCAAACTTAGGAGAATGGCAGTGCATAAGCTCTCACAGCCATAAATTAATGAACAGGACAGAACAGACTCATCCCTTGCGTGATACTTTGGAAGCTGAGCAGAGACCATCATCTTGCTTCTTTGGGATCAGCAAAGCACAGCTAGATTCCAGCCCCCAGATTACATGTGTTTGTGAGCAAGGAAGGAAGTAACTAAACACCATCCTTTAGCCCTTCAGTGAGGGGTAAAGTACTTTGGAGCGGTGACAGTGATGGAGAGGGCAGTCAAGGCTGGGTTGTTCCCCTGCAGAAGCTGCTGGGGAGTGATTGCTTGGCCACAAGTGACTCCATGCTCTGGAGCAGGGTGAAGTGCCTGGAGGTGTCCTGCCTGAGTCATGCTGCCTGTACCCCTGAGAAATGCCTTCCCAAGGCAGCCCCAAGAGACCAGATGCTTGGTGTTTAGCAGCTTCTTGGGGCACAGCTCAGAAGCACCACAGGCTCCCTCCTCTTGGCAGAGATGAACAAAGCAAAAATAAACCAGCTGGAAGAGACACAGGCAGTCTTGGTGACTGGAGCAAGTGCCCAGGTTTGTTTGGAACACCCACAGCAATAGGAGGCAAGGCTGGAGCAGGACCTGTATCAGGAATGGCAGTGGGGAACAAATAAAGGCTCAGATGGGGACAAGGGGATCCTTGTGCTCAGGGTGGCCCTGCCCATTATCTGGGGAGATGCCACAGGCACAGAGCAGCTCTTCCCAGGCAGGCTGCTGCTGCTGCCCAGTCTTTAATGCCAAATAATACAGAAAAATTTACTGGGTTTATCATAAAAAACACCTGCTTAGTGTCAACACAAACTGGAACAAGGAGAGAAGGGATGACATAGGCAGGGGACATGGAAAAAGGTTCAGCGGCCTTGTTATCTGATAAACTCAGTGATGACCACACCCCTCACTTTTCCTCAGCATGCTTCTTCATTCACATGGCTATGGCTCTCCCAGTGACATAAGACTATGAAGCTACTTGGGAGTGAGCAGACAAACCTTCCCTGCCTCTTTGATCCCAAAAATGGGGAAAGCTGGGCTTTGTGCTCTTTAATCTCCTGTCAGGAGGCTTAGTTAGGTGTCTGTCGTAGACTCTTTGCAGGATATATGCATCTGGTATGCTTAAAAAGGCAATGCTATCTTTGCAGGAAATACACTTTTCCTCTCCCTCCACCCCTTTTTTTAATGATCTCATTCCCAGAGCAAGAAATGGCAGGTGGTTTCACACCACATATGGTCAACTCATAATGTGCATATCCACAGAACTAATATCCTGCCATCAGCAACGTGCTTTCTTTGGATCAGATCTGGAAGGTGATATAATCCTGGATGAATTGTTGGAGGGAGACACACAACAGTTTATCTGCCACTCTCCTCCTCTGGTGTCACAGTGGTTATGCTCAGCACTGGGTTCCTGTTTGTGTGGGGTTTGTGCTCAGCGTCACCATGTGCTGAGATTTCTCACACTGACTATCAGCTGGCCAACACCTGGTTTCTGTGTGAGAGCCCAGGGCAGGTGAGGAGAGCTGTGCAGTGCTCTTCAGGAAAAAAAAAATAAAAAGCCCATATTAGAACTCACCCCTCCACAAGCTGGTGGTAGAAGCAATGGTTAACATTTCTTCAAGTTCCAGTAAAACAGGAATGCAGTGTAAGCACGTGATTGCTAATACAAGAATTGTTAAAATAAACATATATGTGGGAGATGTTTTAAATAAAGAATATTTGTGGGAGAGAAGGAAAGGGGTAGACAGTTGTGTCATCTTCACAGCTCTCTCAGCACAGTGGTAGGGGAAGGTGACTCTCAGAAAAGCACATGTATGTTGCAATTGGCCCCACTGACATCATACCCACCCTGCACCTGTTTGGAAGACACTGAGATATACTAGAAGGGGTTTTTGTGGCATCAGGTCACTTCCTAACTCACAGGGAGACAACCAAGTGCATCTTGTGTCACCGGGACTGCCTCAAGGCATGGAAAGAGCTCTGCTTCTTTCCCCTCTGTGGCACCGGGGTTTGGTGCTGCTCTCCCAAGGCACAGTGCTCTGGTTTTGATGTTTGTTGGTGCATCAGCCAGTGCAAATCTGCAGTTTGTCCAGTTTGCATGGTAATATTTGTTTGACTTGAATAGTCTTGCTGGGAGATAAATTTCTTGCTAGTAGGGCTGTCTGGCTCTCTGAAACATATGAGCTTTCTCAGCACCTCCCGGGGCAGTTCCCAGGGAAGAAGCAGAGAAACAGAGCTAACTTAATTATCTATCAACTAACAGTGAATAAACACATCTCACAACGAGCAAACAGAATCTCCAGGCCCTTCTGTCTCCTTTGCCTGCAAATTGTAGAGAAAAGAGAGAAGCCAAATGGGCCATCACTCAGTTTCCTGGTCTGGGAAATATCAAATCTATTCTTATTTGATATTGTCATAACATTTCTATGTAGGTGAAGCAATATTTGTGGAGGCATTCTTGGATTTGCTGAAAATGTTTGGAAATTCAGGGGTTTGTTTCAATGCAAAATTTTAAAATATTTGAGGAAATGTCAATGGATCAGAGGTCTCTTTTTTTTTATTGGTTTAGTTGTGGAGAGCAAAGAGGTAGGGTGTGCGTATGGGCTAAGTGGAGAGCTGCTGTTGCTCAGCATGGGAAAGGGAATCTGACACGTGTCCACAAAGCCAAACAGATGGAAATAGAGTTTATATAAAACCTGTGTGCAGAAGGCAGGGAACAATCTGGGGAAGGGAAGGGAAGATCCAGAAGCAGCATAACTGATAATGTGTGTTTAGTGCCATGTAGCTTTACAGTACTTTATGAGCCCTAATGAAGGCTCACAATGGCCCTCCCAAATGACAGCTACAAATGCTGTCCTGCAGAGGAGATGTCTTGTTCTG
Organism: Eulacestoma nigropectus; assembly: GCA_013397775.1. Classification (NCBI taxonomy): domain Eukaryota; kingdom Metazoa; phylum Chordata; class Aves; order Passeriformes; genus Eulacestoma; species Eulacestoma nigropectus. The sequence continues at coordinate 3,046,781 of VZTE01003367.1, forward strand.
CCTGAAATAACCCTATGCCATAAAACTGCACATTTATATAGAACAAACAAAACAGGGAAATGCAACCCCAGCCAGCAGGAAATCCTCAGATGCATGAAGGGAAATAGGCTGTGCCAGTGAGATGATTCCTTCATTATGTCACCTAATTCAAGGCAAAATATAACCCCAAGGTTATATTACAGGGAAAGGCAAGTAACCTCCTTTTGATAAGGACTGTTGGTGAAGGTGAAGAGACGTGGGATGGCATAAACAGAAATATGTGCTTGGTTTTCATTTTGACTGTTTCATAAAGCACAGAGAAACTTTCACTCATTTCTCCTTTTGAAGGCCAGACTGGATGGGGCTCAAGGCCAGGCTGCAGGGGGCTCTGAGCAGCCTGGTCTGTTGAAGGTCTCCCGGCCCATGGCAGGGGGGTTGGAACTAGATGATCTTCAAGGTCCCCTCCCCACCCAAACCATTTTATGGTTCTATGATGATGATTCTATTATTCTTTCCCCTATTACAGTTTTGGGCAGGGTACACCTTACCTAGCATTGCTATCAAGTGCAGTGGGTCACCAGGGGATTGGAAAAGCCCTTGGGGAATGTCCCTCTCCTCCTTCGGCTTCTTTTGGCAGCAGGGCCTCTGCCTGCCCTCTGGGAGCATTGCTGTCAGCTGGGGGCAGGCAGAGCCCTCCCTCTTTCCCCCTCCACCTGCCCCACTCCTGCCCCTAACTACCATTGCACTGGCTGTGGAGGGTGGCTGAAGCCCCAACACACAGAGTCTGGGCTTTCTCAAGCCACCTGATTACGACAGGGAAGACAGAGGCCCCTTGCTCGCTCCGGCTGTGCAGGTGCTTGCTTTCTCTCTAAGCCATCCTACTCTGGTGCTTCTCCTTTAGCTCTCGGTTCATAGGCAGGTTAGCCTTTCCTCCTGGTTTGTCTTCTCCAGCTAGTTTCCATTTCAGTGAGTCGTCACATTCTTCTGTTTATTCCCTTTTGCGTGTGGAAAACCATTTTTTCAGTGGATCTCACCATCTGTCAGGTATTGCTGCCATTGTCTGGATGGCTACACTGACAGCACGTGATGGAAGCATTTTCTGGACAGAAATCCAAGCACTGAAGAATAGCTCTTCAGGCAAAACTGTCCAGGAGCACCAAGATCAGAGAAAAGTATTGCAAGTTTATTCTCACACATTTTCCGTGCAGATTTTACTCATACCCAACTGTCGTCCACCTTCTAACACTGTCAAAAATAGTGTAGCCCAGTGTCATCCCTGAAACACAGTTGTGTTGCCCTGAGTTTGCAGTTCTTTGATGTTTTCCGTTTCTGTAAAAGTTTCTTACGCACTTTCTGTAAACATGGTCATGTTTTGTTAACTGTACTCTATTGTTTTTCATTCCATTCTCCTAGGCGGAGACATTTGATGGATTTTTCCTTTGACCAGTGTGATTGAGGGGTGGTAATTTCTCCCTCCAATCCACGGTGGTTTTTAAGAACATATATAATAAAGTTCGGGGTCTCACCCCATCTCTCTTTTTTCTTGCTTCCCACCTGATGAGGTCTGCGTGATTTTTTCGTGTCTGAGTGTGACACAGTTGTTATTGTCCTGACACCACGTTTCCAGGGGAAGGTAATATCTGGTTGTAAATTACTGAGTATAAACACAGGTCCATGAACAGATCTCAGGTGCTCCAGGCAACAATTCTCAAATAGTGGCACAGATATTCATGGGTAACAGGTACTGTCTTGCAATTGCAAATTAGGAAAACAGACCCAGAGGGACAGATTTGCATCCTTCTCCAGCTGAACGTGCAGATCAGGTGATGTGTGAACAGCTCTTCCCAAATCAGGGAAGACACCGTGGGTTTGAGCTAAAGCAGATCTGTCTGAGGGGCACTGGCAGGCTGCCATGCATGATATGCAAGGAAAATTGAGGAAGTTGGGCTGCTATAGCCTCAGGATGTTTCTCACTGCTGACTGTAGCTGACTGATAGGGAAAGACAGAGCCAGCCTCCTCTCAGGGTAGGAAAAAGATAAGAATCAAGGAGGACAAATTGCAAAAAGGGAAATTTTGGTTGCATGTAAGGAAAAACATCCTCCCTGTATCACAGTATCATAGAATCAGAATAGTTTGGATAGGAAGGGACATTTAAATGTCATCTAGTCCAACTCCCCCTGCAATAAGCAGGGACCTCTTCAACTAGATCAGGTTGCTCAGAGCCCCATCCAACACAGCCTTGAATGTTTCCAGGGATGTGGCACCTCTCTGGGCAACCTGTGATAGTGTTTCTCCACTCTCATTGTTAGAAAAAGTTTTCCTTATATCTGATCTAAACTTAGTCTCTTTTAGTTTAAAACCATGACCTCTTGTCCTATCAGTACACACCCTGCAAAAAGTCTGTCCCCATCTGTCTTAAGAGTCCACTTTAGGTACTGAAAGGCTGCAATAAAGTCTCCCTGGAGCCTTCTCTTCTCCAGGCCTAACAACCCCAGCTCTCTCAGCCTGTCTTTCCAGGACAGGTGCTCCAGTCCTTGAATCATCTTCATGGCCCTCCTCTGGCCACCCTCCAACAGTCCCACATCTTTCCTGTGTCTGGACGCAGCACTCCAGGTGGGGTCTTATGAGGTTTCACAAGCTCTTTGGCAGCAACACCAGCCACAGAGACACGTATTAATAGGCTGGGTCCATCTGCTTTTTCCAGTGTCACTGCGCACAACTGGAAGGAGAGAGGAAAAAATAACCTGTGCTCCAGATTCTCTTACTAAGTGTCCCAAAGCCCCAAAATGTCTTTTGATTGCCCTGTAAAAGTGTTCATGCACTGGAAAGGGTACCCAGGGAGCCTGCAGTGTGTCCACCCTTGGAGAGAGCCCAAGCTGTGCTGGACACAGCCCTGATGGCCTGATCTGACTGTGAACACAGCTGAGCCTTCAGGGGGAGGTTAGCTCAGATGACCTTCTAAGATCTCCACCAACAAAAAGCATCCTGTGACATCCACTAGGGCAAAGAAAGACAATGCAGAGCCCAGACTGGAGTGAAGTGAGTGACTATGATGGCAAGAACTTCATTTTCTATTTCTATTCTAACTACTCATTCAGGAATACATTATCAATGTTATGATCTAGGTTCACCAGCAAAACAATCTCAAAAGCAAACAAGTTTTTAAAAAAACCCCTTGGGACATACTAACACTGGACATCAAGACATCCTTTCTTGATCTTCACATGGACACAGTTCCAGTGACAATGAAGAAACCTGAAAATGTCCTAAAAAGACAACAATAATTACCTCCCTTCACTATATAGAAAACATTAAAATGAAATTTCTTTGAAGGTATAGAGAGTGGAGGAGAGGAGAATTTGTCAGATGTGGTGCTGACCCATGGTGCTAGACATATGTGCTGTGTAAAATGATCCTTTCTCAGTTTCTTGTTGTGAATCAGTCACTAGGGGAGAAAAAAGGGAAGTGGTTTCCTTTTGGAAAAATCATTTGCAGCGCCTTACCCTCAGGTCACCTCAAGGGGACAGACAGGAGAAGAGAAAAGGTTCTTGTCCGGGATCTTTCTGCAGGAAGTGAACAGCTCAGTATTGCTTATGGAACATATTTTTGACTTTCTGAGGAAATATTTCCCAGCCAAATGCTTTTCATTCCTTGAGCACAATTAAAGGAAAAGGAAGAGGCAGGCTTGGTTTGATCAAAATAGACAGCAGATGCTGGAGAAGAAGAATGGGAAAGGTTGTCAACTGGAGCAAAGAGGACAGAACAACCTGCAGTGCATGGGCGCAGCTGGAAAGGGCCACGGCTCCACAGCCTTTCTGTCCGAGGCTGGAGCCACTTCATCTTTTTGTGTGGAGGGAGACAGGTTACAATAACTCTTGCAAGAAGGGAAAAATAATTCCTAAGCCTCAGGCATGAAAGAGATCAACACTAAAGTGAAGGCAGTTATTCCCTATTACAGAATTAACTGTTTCCAGGATCTCTTTTTACAACTACACCATCCAACTTCTGTGTGACTGGGAAGGTATTTGCTCTCTGATTTAGTATACAAGCTTCTTGACTGTAATTTTTTCTGCAGGCATTCAACATACTCTATGGAAGCACAGGGAACAGGAGGTCTTGAGCTAAATAACTTTCTAACTGCAGAAAGTAGAAGACAGGAGATCAAATAATTTGGTGAACATGATCTAGCTAGGCAGTACTACATCTAGGCATAGAAGTCAGGTGTATGGAGTCGTAGCAGAAATCCATACACCCCGAAATAGGTGACCCTTCTTCAGGTTTCCTGAAGTACAGCTCCTGTGACAGAGAATGTGCTCTTGTGCCCAGAAACACACTAGGTTACACAAGGTTATTAAAAACTCCTACACCAGCCACAGCAAACTGCAGCAAAACTCCCCACTTCATTGGAAAAAGCACCTTTGATCAGAAAGCATCTGCCTTGGGGTGGTGGGAGAAACCCAGCAGAAATTTATAAATGTTGTTAAAATTTTTCTTTATTGTTCTTTCTTAACAGTGACAGAAGTGGCATAACTCGGTGTAGGTCTGCTTGACTTATGCAACTAAGGTAACTATGAAAATCCTTCAAACTTGCAGTAACAGGCAGCAAGTTCCTGTTTCTGAGTTCTCTATCATTGTTCCCCCACCTAGCAGGTCTCAGTGGGGCTGGCAGCCTCCAAGCTTGCAGAGACAAGCATGTGGCAACCTGGGTTCAGTGCGACAAGGGACATGTAGAAGAAATATCCTCACGTTCTTAGTATTGCCTTGCTAATGAGTGACCCAACATGGCCCTGTTTTGTGCACTATTTCCTTAGATGCCCACTGTATGACATACACACACACGTACAGCTACTACAGCTCCTTCTGTTAATGGCCCCATCAGCTAAAAGGTGCTAGAGCTGCTACTGCCTCTGATGGTCCTCCAGACACTTTCTCACCACAACAAATTTTATAAACTTTTGCTCTGAGAGGAAATATATGCCAGCTTTTCCAAGAAAGTACAAACCAAAGCATCCCAGCACAAAGAAGCCATTCTGGCAAAGGGCAGATGTGAGGAGTTTTCTTTATTCCGCACCATTATATGAAATTATTTCTAAATGAAAGCCTTTCACTCTAAGAGGAAGAATAAACACAAATATTAGCTGAGTTGGTCTTGATGAATTTCCTAGTACCTCAGGGTTTGTCATTATCGTGGCTGAAAACAGGGAGAGACAGAAAAAATTTGCCATTCTTCCTCCTGTTGTTCAGAGGAAGAAAAACTAAATAAATCAATGAATAGTTCCCCTGCAAGTGGTATGTATCAAAAGCAACAAAGGCTGGCTATTAAAGAATGTCCTTTGTTGCAACTTGAGCAGAAATGTCACATCACAAAAAATATTTAATAATTTCAAACAGGAAAGAGGAGAGATTTTCTATTTGAGCAAAGAAAAAAAGAGGCAAGAATTTCAACATCTTCTTTTCTGACTTACCAGACTGACTTCATTTTTACGGAGATTAGTATAAACCACAGATATTCCCAGCATCTCCTCACTCCTGCTCTGACATCTCACAAATTCCACATTTTCACACCAGCATCTGCCAAAGGCAGGTCTTATTTCCAGTTCCACACTGCCAACAAAGCCAGTGAAAAATGTTTTTTGCCATGGTTTGAGTAGCAGAAGGCTAAAAAGCCTCCTGAAGTCTTCGACAACAGACTGGCACCTCGGTGGCTGTGCCAGCGCACCGCCTCCTGCTCTCCGTGATGGCAATGGGAGATGGACGCAGCTCCCCAAACCAACCTGCTGCCGCTGGCTTTCCTTATACCTGATATCAGGTCTGTGCTGGTGTGAGCCACTTCATGGCACAAGTGAACATCACGCTGCAGTCCCGTGCCAGGCTGAGGTGAGCACTGGCATGCAGAACCCCTGCCAAGGCGGGGCTGATCTGTGCGTTTTTCAAAATCAAGTTCCTGCAGTCTTGCTTCACTGAGTTACATGGTTGCTGCTCAACACAGCCCTGTCTCAAACCCCTTGTGCTAGGAAGGCTGAGGGTGGGAGCACATCTCATCCTGCTCCAAACCTCCTCCCAACACACCTGGAGGAGAAGAGGGAGGGCTGTTTTGCAGGCAGTTCTGCAGGCAGCTGGTGGGTGCTGAGTGCCCTGGGTGGGCACTGAGGCACATTCCTGCTGTCTGCTGCTCTCTGCTCTCCCCCAGCAGAAACCTGCCTGTGCCTTCTCTGTGAAGCACAAGAGGATGGAGAAGTCAGCACCAGGAAAACACTCTTCTTCCTCCTGCACGTGACCCTGCATCCCAGTGGTGCCCTTTGCCTTCCATGCAGCAGCAACCAGGTCTTTGTCAGCCTTGGAAAGATGGGGTGCATCCTTCCAGGAACACCTTCAGGGGAAGATGACCTGCAATATATGTGGAATTCCTGACATTTTTGGAGGAAAAGAGATAAGGGTCTTATCTATTTTTTAGGAAATCAGAACTCTTTTTTTTTTCAGAGAGATGCTAGATCTCATGACCCCTGCCTCTAATGAATGTACATTTGGACTTCCAGCACTGTCCTGTGTCTTTGTGATTCATGACAAATCTGTGGGGCTGCATTCATAAACATGTATTTCTGAGTCCTTGAAAAATTCAGCTACAAATCAGAAGACCACTTTCAGCCTTAATTAGGATACGGCTGTTTTCTGCTGTGATGTAGAGTAATGGAAGAGGAAGATGAAAAAGTGGCTAAAGTCATGGGGAAACTTTCATAGGAAGACAGATTGAAAAGAGAGAACCTGTCTAGTTTGAAAAGAAAATGAGTAAGAAGGACATGCTACAGAATATATGAACGGGCTAGAAACAGTAAATCCTTAATGCTTTCTTCTAGTAGAAAAATAAGATGTTCAGTGAAGCTGATACTCAGTAAATGCAAAACCTAGGAGAAAAATGTAATCTTCACACAGCACACAGTGAGCTTGTGAGACTCAGGATTTAATCCAGGAGCCCAGCAGAACTCAAGGACGGAGTGTGTGTTGTACAGACGAGATACTTCCAAGTACTATGAATTTGCAGCTGGAAAATTACAATAATTTGAGAGAGACATAAACTGTCTTGTTCCAGGACATGAGATACTCATTAATAGAGAGTAAAGGCAAAAGATTCACCTGGGACCATTTATTTTATGATAGCTTGCTGCAGATTGTCTGTGCTGTCCTCTGATGCATTGCTGAGAGCCAGAGGCAGCCAGAGCTACAGAGTCACACCACCAGGAGCTGCGCTCTCTCAGGGCCATAGTCCCCTATGGACTCCATACATTCATTTCTGGGAATGGTAGCACAGCTGTGGAGCATCATCCCACACATACAGCACAGATTTCAGCAGTTCCCAACACAGACCCATCCCACAAGGCAGGTGAGAGATGAGTGGAACATGCAAAACTGAGAGAGATTTCAATAACACAGGCATGACCTCTGATCCAGCAGTATTAAAATGAAGCATGTTTTAGAATCTCTAAATTTATGCCATTGCCCAGTTTGACTTCCATAAGAAGGTCACAGACTTTTATTCATTTGTGACCTTAGTGAGGGCAATAACTCCTGCTTAAGTAACAGGTAAGTTATAGAAAAGCGATCAGACTTCTTCTGAATAACTGAATTAAAACCCCTTTTCTCCTGTCTGCTCACGGTTAATTTTCCATGTTGTTTCTGCTTCATCTATATATATTTCTGTGAGCCAGAATATTCTTTGCTGTAAGCGAACAAAACTCTCATTAATATATCTTGATGGCAGCAAGAAATCTTGCCCAGCATCTACATTGCACCTCAGTGAAAACATACTTACACTGCAGTACAGACTCAGTCACAAGATGATGCTGTTTCTTGGTACTAATGTAGGATTTTATATATTAGAAGCACTGTGGCTAATATTAGCTAATGATAAGATAATTAATCCAAATTTAGATGCCAATATAATTTCGTTTTTGTGTCTGAAAGCTTTTAAGCTTCGTACAGGCTACGCTGCTCAATTAGCTGAACTCTCATTAAATATTGCAGTCTGCTACTCATCGTCTCAGACAGAAAAAAACAGCATTATTAACCACTGATGGTATTTGATACAAATAATAGCTTTAGCGGCTGTCTGTCTTTGTCAGCAATGACAACCAGCAATTCCTTCTCCACAATAATTTTAATGATGACTTCTAATATGAAGTCCAGACATAGTGATGAAAGTTCTCACTTGCACAGAACCAGGGGAACCAGGATGGCCTTGTGGGCTTTTTTCCTTGTCTCTTAGGGGCTAGATAGGAGTTTTTGTAATGCAATCTGATCATTATATCTTGTCTTTTATCACTTGTGCAACAGGTCTCTGTGAGACAGTGGAAATCGGGCATTTTGGGGGTTGAACTTTCTCGGACAGTTCTCGACAAGAGCTGTCACTACTTAAAAGTGATAATATAACATCAGACTTTCACAGGTCAAATGGGCCCACTCTGCTCAACAGCTGCTCTACCTTGCACCATACTTGTCTGCACAGGTATTGGTCACCCACCCCATACAAATCCATGTGAACTACCTCTCCTTTAGTCTTGTCAACTTTATACCACACTGGGACACCCACTGATTTTATACTTAGCCATGCAGTTGTGGTCATGGGGGTTGACAGCACCAAGAGCAGGGAGATGTCCCCCTGAATCTCTCCCGTGTATACAGGTTCTTTCCAACACAGGTATTTTTTAGCTGCAATCACAAACATAAGATGGAGCAGGTACAGCTGTGACCTTCTGAGTTACCCTACATTTCACTGCAAGTTCAGCACCTCTTTTCTCCCCCAGCTCCACCCAAAGCTTTTAGGGACCACAGATGGCTTTGTAGAGCCCCCTGTGCACTCTTCCAGCTGTGAGTGAACCACAGGCTCAGTGAGAGCAGCAGCACTGGGGATGCAGTGAGGGTAACTCCTCACTGAGGGGGCACTTGTCAGGTACCTGCTGAATGAGTCCTCAGGGGTGCTTATGCTCTACCTTGCTGTAAAGTTTGATTTTCCCCATTTAGGTTCATGTTACCTCTGGGAAAGATGAAATAGATTCTTTTATGGCAGCTTTTCCATATCCTTCCTTATACTGAAATTCTCAGTCACCAGGAGGGCCATCAGATTTCTCTACACTTCAGCTCAGGAGAAAACGGCTCTGGGCCCTGAGCCATATTGGCACAGTTTTGCAGCTACAGCTTTCAGAGCATCCACACCTGCCTCTGTGTTACCAGCTTGTCACTTCTGGACAGCAATCCCAAGTGCTGGTGATGTGGCAGTAGGGGAAGGAACAGCAGGCACGAGTAGGAGGGAGCGAGCTGGAGATGGCCATCAGCTGTGACAGGTTGCCTTGCTTGCTCTTAGCCAGAGCAATGATCTCACCCTTCCATCTAGCTCAGCCACTCTACCTTTGGAGGTAGGGAAATTAATATTTCTTCTGGTATTCTCTGCCCTGCCAAAGTGCATTTCATGCATTAAAATGTGAGATAGGTTTCTGTCTAGCACTTATGGACAATTGTCCAAGACATGTCCCCAGAGAGTCCTTTTAATAAATAAAGCTGTTTGGGGGTGACTATCTTTTGAAGGTACTGCATCCAGTTAGCAGGAGCACTTTGGTAATGCCATTCCAGTACAGCACATTTAATTTCTTCTAGTGCTCAGATCAGTTACAGGACAACCCAAATGGATCTTTCTGTACCCCCACAGTATCACTGCTCAAGAGGAAATAATCCAAACTCTGAAACATAAAGACTTGCTATGTCACCCAGCACTGGTGAATAGCATGGAGCAGATCCGACCCCCTGGTCATGTAACATCCAACAAGATGACAGAAACTAGGTTTCATGCCCTACACTAATTATTTTTGCACAGTTGGACATGTCATCCCTAGGATAATCTATTCCTTGTATCTAGTTAGTCTTTTATGTACACACAAGCTCAGTAAAGTTGTTACAAAAAAATTTGGAACACATTATTAATAACAAAAGCAGTTATGATCTATGGAACAGGCTGCATGCTTGCATTCCTGCCCAAAATCCAGGAAGAGTGTTATTAGTCTTATCTAAATAGAGCTCTTATTTTTCCTCTGTACTCTTTCTGAAATGCAATCTGCCTCACAAAAAAGGCAGCAATTATCCCCATTTTTTGATTCTTTTTGATTCAGTTCTCTGGTGCTCATGTGCATTCCTATAACACATCTGATGTTGATGGAGGTCTTTGGGTGCAATCACATGGAATTCACTGCTCAGAAACCTGGCAGTGCCTCTGCTAATTCGTTATGCTATAGATGTACACATTGCTCGACCCAGTATAACCTAATAATAATGAGTTTGCCACATCGGTATGCTTTAATACTGTGATAAACACCTTGATTATGGTGTGACAGAGGTCTAGATCTGCGTTTCAAAACACTTTATTTCATAAATTATCTGTTTACTTTCTTGTCACTATATGAAAAAAGGCTATTTATTTTCCTGCCGTATTACTGAAGAATTATTGCTTTGATGACAGAAGAACTGAGCGTGGGAATCAGGGCACTGTTTCCGAAACCAGAACTGAAGGGGTGATCTGAGAACCACAAACCAGCACTTCTGTTGTCTATCTCATTAGATATAAATGGTACAAAAAGGAGGAACAAACACGGTTTTTGTAGAGGAAAGACTTACTTTGGGAACTGCTGAAATCCATCCTCACCCCTGGAGCTATTCAAAGCTTGTCTGGATCCAGGCAGCCCAAGTACCCTGGTCCACGCTGGCCCTGCTTCCAGTGGGCAATTGGAGAGACAATCTTCACACATCCCTTCTGACCTAAATAATACTCTGGTTCTATATTCTCTCAATGATGAGAAAAATGCATGAATGCCATACAATAACTAAACTTCAAAATTCATTGCCACTGGACATCATTCTGATCAAAAGCAGAAATTATTTTAAAGATAAAAGCCATCTTAATTGTGGGAATACCAATAGCAATTAAATACCAATGGCAATTAAATGTAATAATTTGTGTTCAACCTCTAGCACTGGAAGTCCCTGCAGTTTAAATTACATGAAGCTAAAAGCTGCTACCTCAGACAGCTCAGTCTTGTGAGCCTGAGCTTCTCCTGTATGTAACACACTTCCTCTGAACCCCTGATAAGGTTGCTGGAAGGGTGGCAGCATTAAGTGGGCTTTTATCCCGACTAGTGTAGCTGCTTTTATGTACAAAAGTGATGAAAGTGAATGGTGCAAGAAGTGGTGCAGGGGTGGTAAGCAAGGCAGCAGCAATACCAGTGTGAGGCAAGGCCTTTTGAAGCTAGTCATCTTCAATTAGCCTTTCACCTTTGAATAAAGACAGACTGTTACTGCCAAAAAATGCCTCTTGAATATTCATTTAAATTAACTTCCCTTGGCCTGGTTTTGTCTTGATGGGATTTGCTTTCTCTACGCACTCACACAGGATGGCTGCTCTGGCATGGAGGGCTGTGAATGGGACAGTCAGAGCCGTGTGCCCTGTTGTTTGTGAACAATAAACTTTTGATTTTTTCACAAAACTTTGATGTCAGAAGAAACACACTGGAGCAGTGTGGGCTTTTTTGAGCTACCTCAGTAAAACCATTTGATTTCCAGGGAGTTGTTACCGGCCTAAGAGGATTTTAAAAGAGAAAGATGGGCATACTGTTTGGCTATGAAAACAAAATTAAAAAATACATGAAACTATACAGTCAAAAGAAAGAAGACTAAACAACCCAAGTAATTCTTACTCATTACAAATCATCTGCACATATTTTCCCCGCTGGGTTGAACTGTACCTTTCTCATAATCCATCACACGTTTTGGAAAGCGAGACGTTGTGTAGTTGCCGAAACCTGCTGTCTTCACACTTCCCTAGTCCACGCATTCACTTCTTCCCAGTCTTCTTGAACGTCCCTGCAGAAAGTCCATGAGCTGGCCTGTGTGGTCAGAACTGATGACTGACATGGAGAGATCTGTCTCCAGATCCGAGACATGCAAGGTAACCGGAATAGGATTGGAAACCCTGTGCTTTAAATCCAGCCTTGACATTTTTGCTTCGCTACACCATTCTGCCTACGGTGTCAGGCTGCTTCATTCCAAATAAACCAGACTCATAAGGCCCCACATATCTCTTCTTAAAAGACAAAGCTCAAAGAGCCTTGTGTGGTGGGCTGACCCCAGCTGGATGCCAGGTGCTCACCACAGCTGCTCTATCATTCCCCTCCTCAGCTGGAGAGGGAAGAGAAAATACAACAAAAAGCTTGCGGGTCAAGATAAGGACAGGGAGAGATCACTCACCAGTTACTGTCACAGGAAAAACTGACTCAACTTGGGGAAATTAATTTAATTTATTTCCAATCAAATCAGAGTGCGGTAATGAGAAATTAAAAATAAATCTTAAAACACCTTTTCCCCACCCTTCCCTTCTTCCTGAGATTAACTTTATTCCTGATTCTCTCTCTCCCTTCCCCACAGTCCCCTCCTTTCCTGCACCTCTCACCAGCAGCATAGGAAGACAGGGAATGGGGGCTGTGGCCAGTTCATCATACATGGTCTCTGCAGCTCCTTCCTCCTCGGGGGTAGGACTCCTCACACTCTTTCCCTGCTCCAGTGTGGGGTGTCTCCCATGGGACATGGTCCAGCTCTTCACTAACTGCTCCAGCATGGGTCTCTGTCCACAGGGTGCAGTCCTTCAGGGACAGTCCTGTCAACAAACCTGCTTCAGCATGGACTCCTCTCTTCATGGATTCACAGGTCCTGCCAGGAGTTCGCTCCATCACAGGCTTCCCAGCCTGCTTTGGTCACATCCACTGCTCTGGTGTGGGTCTCCTCTATGGGCTGCAGGTGGATCTCTGCTCCACCATGGACATTCACAGGCTGCAGGGACACAGATGCTTTACCATGGGCTGCACCATGGGCTGGAGGGGAATCTCTGCTCCAGTGCCTGGAGCAGCTCCTGCCCCTCTCTCTGCACTGACCTTTGTGTTTGCAGGGCTGTTCCTCTCACATAGTCTCACTCCTCTCTCCTGCTGCAGTTTCAGTTGCAGCAATCTCTTCTTAGCTCTGTTATGCAGAGGCACTACCACCATTGCTGATGGGTTCAGCCTTGGCCAGCAGCAGCTCCATCTTGGAGCCAGCTGGTGTTGGCTCTCTTGGGCATTGGGGAAGCTTCTGGCAGCAGAAGACACCCCTGTAGTCACGTCACTACTCAAACCTTGCCACACAAAGCCAGTGCACCTTGGCAATGCACCATGCCCTCCTAGCCCCTACCTGAGTGGCAATAGTTACACTTGACTCCCCTACACAACTTCACGTGCAGCATGTCATAGTTGTCTTGACAGCTCCCCAGACACTGGAAACCCACATTACTATTCAAGGCACATTTTGTTCCTCCACAAATCATCCACACATTTCCTTTCCTCCATAAATGCTGTGATAACAGCTGAAAAGTGAAAGCAAAATAAAGCTGTGTGATACATGTGAAATGCAAAATGGCTGCTCTGTGCTGGTACCATTTGTACCCTCCTTTTCCCCTATCACCCACAAAAAGGGGGTCATCAATAGAACAAGGCAAGAACTGTGAGGGAGGATGATGCCTTGTATTAGATGCACTGGTACAGTCCATCTAATACATCTGGTACAGTTTACTTTGGCAGCAGATTATTTTAGCCATATTTGCATTGAAGTTCCAGGCTTGGAACATACAGATCAGAAGATCAGAGATAATAAGAATGGGAGATATGCAGAACTACTGAGCTGCCACTAGAGTCTCCTGCATAGGAAACAGCTCCTCTGTTTCCTGAACAAGATGTGAGCAGAAACCAACATCAGCTGAAGGACAAGCAGGATTCAGGGCAAGCAGAAAGCCTCAGTTGCAGACAGCTCTTAGTTCAGAGCCTGGTCCTATCAGGTGCCAAATACAGTGAGGGAAAGGCTAGCAGCCTCATGAGTCCTTAAGAGAAAACAAAACAAACCAATGAAATCACTATTACTAATGAAGATCAGCACTCTGTGTCTTTGGAAGGATCAGGATGTGGTTTCTGCTCAGAATAGCCATCAAAAGGTGCTGCACAAAATTCAAAGGGGTGCAACCACTCCCTCAGGATGAAACAGACCCTGGAGATGAATGGCAACCCCAAACCTTTCCTTTTCTGGAAAGCCCTGCAAGCTTGCTGCCTTCCTGGTAGAGGTGGTCATGAAATCTGATAGGAGAAGGTCTCTTTTTGCACATTAGTGCACTTGCCTCTGATGTGTTGACACCTGGAACCTTGTAGAGCAGCAAGGGAACAGAAATTGCCAGATGATTCAGTGGAAGATAAATGCTTCGGTCTTAGAGCCCTTATGTGACTCTCCATCATTTATCACAGGCCTTTCAAGGGTCTGGAAGGGAGAGGATGTGGTTTAGGCATGGAGGGGGTGATCTGGAGGTGAACAGAGCTGAAACTCTCCTCTGTCTCTGTGTACACACAGACGTGTACACACGGATGTGGACACACATGAATGTGCACACAGGCATGCAAGTTTATTTTCACATGAATTTCATTTTATACCAAACATCTGTGGAGAAGCATCAGGCTGAATCTCTGTTTGAACCAACAACATGGGACTGTAAACTCACTTTTCTTATCTGCCTTAAATTTATATAGAAGTCCTTGTCCCATTCCCTATCTGTAGGAGTGGATAATCTTCCTCTATCCCTCTGAAGATTCATCTTAATTGTAATGGCACCTGTCCCAAGAATGCTCCTTTTTCTTCCGAGCCAATTCCAAATCCCTCAGGGGTTAAAATTCATTCATATCAGGATGGGAAAGAAATCTGTTCTTTGTGCAAGTGATTCAGACTAGATAACATCAGATCTGGCTGTCAGATCTCTAACACATGACTGAGAATAATAATAACCATGAGAGAACATATTGCACATCATCTTTGGTCCAACCAAAACAATCCCTAGGCTCTTCCTCTATGCCCTGTGGCCTCAGCCAGAGCTGAGATGGTTAGATCAGGGTGAGGATGATCATGGCCCCTGTGGTGGAGCACAGCAGGGCTGGGCTCATCAGCATGCCGAGAGAGGCCCATCCCAAAATGGAAAGCACCATAGAAGGCTCATTTTAATGCTCTGTAGATGAATGAGACCACAAACCAAAAAATATATCATTATCTCGGCACATTTTGTAATTCTTGTTCAAACATTTTGCGTAATTTGCCGCTACTTTCAACTTCTCTGTCCCCCATGTGGCAATTTTTGACAAAGGGGAAACAGTAAGTGATCTATTCTTGGAACATTTTCCATTGCTTGTTCAGACCAGACTCTAATTTGAAGGATAAAAACCCCATACAATCAGGGGTATGAATGGGACCGTCTGGTGGAAATCAGCCCACCGTTTAGCAGCAGACTGGTTACGGTTTGTTACCTCTCACCCCCAGGGCTTTGGGGACGGGAAGGAACCTTCTAGGGAAGCAAGATGAGTCAAAGATCAGTCTCATTAAATACAGTTTTGGCACACATTTGTCAGTGACCACTTAGAAATTATGAAGAAACAGCAAGGAAATGCACAAAAACCATCTTTTTCCTATCTGCATGCTTATCTGGTAATAGGATGTATCTGATGCAGCGATGTCTCAAAACTGCCACTTAAGATCACTTGGGACTTTTTATATGATATAAACCTTGCTCTGAAGTTTCAGAAATTTTTGTTGCTACCAAGAGCAGCTCTGCACTGCTATTAATGGATATGCTGAAAAAGGAAAGGCCATGGTCTTGCTTGTAGACCTGTCTTTGCTCTCCTGTGAGCAGCTGTGGGGCTGACCTGTTCCCCTGCCAGCTGAATGGAAAGGCTTCTGCATTTTCCAGGGACAAAATTCCCCATTCAGTGGATGTAGATGTGGTCAATGTTTGACATACAGAATTTGATATACATTTTTTAAATGTCAAAGGTTTAGAGAGAGGGGCTCCACTTTCAGAGGAAATTCGTGATTTTGGTGTTCATGGGAATCATAGAATCATGGGAATTATTTGGGTTGGTAGGGACCTTTAAAGGTCATCTAGTCCAACTTTTGTGCAATGAGCAGGGACATCAACTAAAATCAGGTTGCTCAGAGGCCCATCCAACCTGGCCTTGAATATTTCCAGGGAGGAATCACCCACCACCTCTATGGGCAACTTGTTCTGGTGATTCACCACCCTCATTGTAAAAAACTTCATCTTTGTATCTAATCTAAATTGATTCTCTTTCAATTTAAAACCATTGCCCCTTGTCCTACCACAACAGGCCCTACAAAAATGTTTGTCCTCATCTTTGTCGTAGTCCTTATTAAGTACTGGAAAGCTTCAATAAGGTCTAACTGGAGCCCTCTCCTCTCCAGGCTGAACAACCCCAACTCTCTCAGCCTGTCCTCACAGGAAGTTGTTCCATCCCTCTGATCACCTTCATAGCCCTCCTCTGAGTTCAATCCAACAGGTCCAAGTTGTTCCTCTGTGGATCCCAGAGCTGGATGCAGCATTCCAGGTGGGGATGTCACCAGAGTGGAAAACAAAGAGTGACTCTTTTCTCCCTTCAAAACAAAATCAAACCCAAAGCACTAATATTCACGTATAAACACTAAAACATCTGTTGCCTACAAGTAACTATTTGACTAATTCCAATCATAAACACATCACATCAACATCATCCTTTTTTCTCTGATGAATTCAATTGCATTTTTCTAGATATGCAATAAATGTTAATAAAACCATGCCAGGGGGATCAAGAGTGCCTTGTGTCACGTATTGACACTTCCTTATTCGCAGAAGATGCTAAGAGTTTATTGAAGCACTTTATCATTGTTTTGGGCTGGCACAGGGTGGTTTCAGCCATGCTGTGACTTACAGGTACCCCGTTGCTCCACAGCTCAGCTGGGAGCTCTCCAGTGAAGCAGTGAGCATGGCTCAGAGGGCTTCGCCCCTCAGCTTCCCTCTGTTCGCCATGGCAAGTGTCAGCTGCTACTCTGTGCTCTGCTTTTATTGCACCCGAGCTCCATCCACGCTAAGCGGCCAGCTCAGTGTGTTAGCAGGGTTGTCCTAGGTTACAATGTAAGATGCAACCACTATTATGTATTCTATTATCATCTTCACAAGCTGTTAAAGCAAGTGGGGCAGGGTTCATTATCTCCTACCATTACTCATCCTTGATAACTCCCTCGGGGAGCTATCTCTGTTTAATGGGAAATCAAGGACCCACCGCATGACTCACGGAATTACATCAGCCCGTTGTGAGATGCTCCGCCCAGGGGGGAGGAGCCAAGCATTCCCACCTGGATATAATCTGGGGTTTGGAACAGCACAGTCAGCCCTTACCTACTGGATTCCCAGAGGATGAGAGCTACCACTGGACCTTCAGGTGAAGCCCAGACCCTTCCACAGGATCACTGCTTCAACAGGACCACTTCATCTAGACTGCTACCACCACCCTGACTAGCAGGGTGTCAGGTTGTATCCTGACTCTGTCAGTGTTCTTGTACTATAGCATTTATTTTAATTTTCCTATTAAATTATAATTCTGACTTGCGATCTCCCACTAGTTTGTTTTCAAACTAGTACAAGAGTGCAGACAGTGGTCAGTTACCAATGCTCCCACGATTTTCTAGGAAACATCTCTGACTGCAAGCAAGGGTTCAATAGAATTGTCAAGCTGATTTAAAAATAAGGCTACTTTCTGGTGCAGATGATGGTGATGATACAATCTTTGTGGCTTGGAGTTTATTTGCAGCATAATATGTTGGAGCATATTTATTTGACAAAGAGAAAGAAAAGAATTACTTGGGCTACTGCTGGATTTGTTTGAGGCTCATGCACCAAGTCAAGTCAAGGCAAAATCCCCATGTAGTGTTGCAGATAAGTGATGGACGGATTGGTCTTCTCTGGGCACAGTGCCAGGGCATGTCCTAGGGAGCCTCACTGCTCTGTTTTAAATGGTGTAGTAGTAAATAAAACGTGGATAAACCAACCTGTTGAGTATACACGAGGAGCTCATTTACTCTGTATTCCCTAAATTGGAGGCAGATAATCTCCTTTATCTTTGTTTACACTCAGCTGCACACAGGTTTATTGGGAGGAAAGCAGATTTCCCTGCGACGCAGAATGCAATTACTGAGAGATTGTCCCTGTGCCTCCAATGGCTCCCAGTTAGCAACCGAGCCACAGGCACTGCCAGCGAGGAGAGCTGCCAGGAGCTTCTCAGGGCTGTGCTGGCCCTTTGCACTTCACACTGTGACAGGCTGGTGAGACCTGTCCTGCTGTCCTCCTCCTGGGGAGTCTGTGTCTGTCTGTGGAGAGATGCAAAATCAATCTTTTTAGCATCAGTTTTTTCATTTTGTTTTACTGTCTTCTGTAGGTGTGACTAATTCCCTTCTTCACTGCTGCTGTTGTGAAGTGTTTGTACTCTCCCATCTCTCCCATCAAGTCTCTCTCTTCACCCTGTGCAATCATTCTACAGTGCACAACTCAGGTTTTGCATGTCCAGCTTTCTCTTCTCCTCATGTTTCTTTTAATTCCTTGCTGCATAGGTGATTTTCTCTTTGCCCCTCTTAGCACTTCTTAACTAATTTTTCACACAATTTTGTAGAGAGAAAGAGAAGAGCAGGATCATGGAGCACCCTTGTCTGCAAGAGTCCTACTCTGTTCATCACCTTCATCCTTGGATAGCTCTGATAGTCTCCATGTCCCTGTGCAACACAATGGCACAGGCTCTACGGCGTATACAGAGGACTGGCCAGCATCTCTGCCTAGAACCTCTGGCACTGGACTCAAGAATGTGTTTTTTTAGCCCTTTGCATTGTAGGGCTGCACTAGACAAAGTCAATCTGACTTTTGACAGAGACACCTGTGTTAGTTATTCTAATTGCTTAGCTTCCAAATTCTATCAGAGGATTTGTGTGAGCTCTGGGGTTTGGTGTGGGGTTTTTTATTTCTTTTTTTTTTTTTTCCTTTGAAATCAGACCAACACAATGAAAGTATTTCAAATAAGTATTTCAAGTTCCATTACACATTTCAAGTCTGGTTTAAGGTAAGTCGTGATGATTGTGGAAAAGGACTGAAAACAGGCAGACTTACCAAAACCAGAGATGAATCAGGAAACCATGACAGGTGAATAAATTGTGGAGTAATACAAATAATCAAAATAAGGGAGGATGGTAATCATAACTGCCAGTGCTGACAGCAATTTCATACCAAAGAAGTACTGTTCAGCAGAGAGATAGGATCAGCCACAAACTAATAAAAGGACAGTATGAACGAATAGTACACTGAGCCAGGGGAAGCAGCTGATAGGCTCAATGTCTGCTTAGACTCTTCTGCAATAAAGCTCAACGATGTCTCAAGGGTGGCAGTGATGGGCAAGAGATCCCCATGTGCTTCTTTAAATGGGCTTTCTGACACTGAGGCCACAAATCATGAAAGGATAGATAATATTCAGCTTTGCTTTCTCTGCTCCTGGCACTGAATGAGATTTGCTGTCCTGAACCCAGGAAAACCAGAGGGCAGCTCTTGGCTTTGGGATGGGATGAAGACTCATTCAAATGCCTTTTTACATTCCTCAAGGCAATGAGGGGACAGAATGTTCCTATATTGAAGGGTTCATGTTTGATAGCCATGTTGGGGTTTGGACATTCTAGTTACTTGCCTACAACCCATTAAATATGCTGCTTCCCTGCACAATCAACAGATTTACACTTCTGACCCACTCAGCTTTGTTGTTTATATCTGATAGTAGACTTTGGCTTTATATCACTAAGAACCAGCAAATTAATAGAAAATTATCCCATTTCTTGAACAAATTAGAGGACTGTCACCACTGTCTGAACAAGAGGAAAATGTCTGGAATCATCTTTATCTAATCTAATTTGAATTTGTGTGCAGTTGAAAGAAAAACCTATGTATCTCTAGCTATCATCATTCAAAAGGGTGAAGGCATGGCAAGCATTTTATAAGCACGTCTAAAAAATAACACTAATTAACCTGCCCTGATCAGTTCTCTAGAGAAAAAATTGTTATTGACGAGTTCTCACAGTAGTAAAGACTGCCAAGAGAGAATTTTTCACTGAAAAAATAACCAACCCATAACCAAAGATTGCCATAAGAAGAAAAGGACAATGAAGTGTCAGGGAGAAGAACCAGCCAAGTAGCAGCAATATTTAAAAGTTTTGATTGCAATTTTCAGTAGGAAGCCAAGAAAATGAGATTAATTTGCCAAGGATGCTCTCACGACTGTGAAATAAGGGCCTCTGGTCTGCCAGTTTCCAGACATTGGGACTTCCTTCCTGCAGGCATGAACAAAAGGGGGTGGCTGGTCATTAGCTGGTCTGAAGACGAGAGTGGGATCCAGCTTTAGTTCTTACTGGATTATTATCTCCTCTTAATTAAAATGCCCTATAACATTATTTCTCCTTTAGAAGAAAGAGCCTTTGAAAGCTGTTAAACCTCAAGACTGAGTAGGAGAACTTACATTCTCAACAACTTGAGAAAAGGGAAAGGTCGTTTTTCCAAATTAGAGAAGCAAATCCAGGAGTATATTTGCCGACTGGTTCCAGAAAGGAAATCTTTATCCTCGAGTCGAAGCCAATTAGTGAGGCTCATGACTACATGTTCCACAAAGAGTATTTTGTGGGAGGAGAAAAAAAAAAAAAGTCAGTGTTAGATTTTGAAAAGGTGACGAATTTCTTGTCCTTCTTTCCATACAGTAGGCACAAACAGCTGCAGGGCAAAGCCTTCCAGTTGTGGCACTGGCCTGAGCCCACTGCTCTTTGGACCAACATGCATATTACCAGATGCTCTCCTCTACCAGCCATATCCCCAGCACAGGGCCCACCAAAGCTTGCTCAACCCTAAGTCACAGTCCTGAGAGTAAGTGGCTTGTTTTCAGTGACTTGAATGCTGGAACTGACTCATATTCCCTATTTTGTTTATATACTCATCATATTTGCTTCCCACTTATGCATCACACTTATGTCACAAAATTAGAAAATGAGACAGACTTGTTAGGGACCAAATATGATCCCTGGTTTGACTCAGCAGTGTTTATGTGGAGCTACCCAGACGTGATGCAGTTTGGCACATTGATGATGACAGAAAGGACAGGTTATAATAATTTTCCAGTCTTTATTTCCCCCCCTGAAAAAAGCCCAACCCACCGAAATTAATTGTCATCCACTGACACCTTCATTAATAATAGAAATAGATATGCATTGACATGCCTTTTAGATCTGAGTTCAAAATTTAAGACTCCCTGAAAAGGATTGCTGTTTTCTCCCGTCTGTAGGAGTGATGCTCGTGACAGGTACTACTTCTCCCTCCACAAATGCTCTTGCTCATTGCTTCACATGTGGGAAAAGATCACCCCAATTTCACACTCCAGATGTCTGCAAAAGGCCGAATCATCTTTATCTCTGGCTCTGACTATGGCAGGTTTGTTTTAAGCTCTTGTGCAGATGTTGATGGATGAAGCCACCGGCAGTGGGGTTTCCCACAGCACGTGGTGGGTGCCATGCCTGGGCAGAGGCTGGCTGGCTGCACTCACTGCCATGTGTGCCTGTGTCTTCAGGGGGTGGCAGGTGAGTCCACACAGGGGGACAGCAGCTGCACAGAGTTCTCTCCTAGCATTTGTGTGGGGACCAAAACAGGATCTGGCGGCCAAGACAGCAGATTTGTGTAGTCAACAGAAACTGGCAATGAAGGCAGTGGCTCCAGGAAAACAAACACAAATATAGAGGCACAGCAACAACATGATACTATGGCAAGGATGGGAGATGAACTATCTAACTGACTCAAGCAATCAAGCACAAGCCAGCTGCACAGGGGGAAGATGGGCAACGTACCCCTTCCTTGGCCCAGGAATCATGATATGCTGTGAGGGCAGTAAATTGCCAGCACAGAAAGCAATGATATCTCAGGGCATGGTTCTGGTGAGGGCCTTTTGCTAAGATGAGAAATAGTAAGGACACTGTTTGAACCTCCTGCCTACCAATTATACAACTGCCAATGTGTTGCATGGCAAATTTTTGGCTAAGGTGGCACCAGACCCCAAATCTACTGGGTCTGTATTCTCTGCTGTCTTAGTTTGAAAGACAGGTGTCTGTTAAGGAAGGCAGGAGCCTCCCTTGGAATGGAAAATGCAACCCCCTTCCCTCCGAATGATTATAATTTTGAAATTAAGGGGCTCTCAGGCACAGATATAGGGAATAGGAATAACAGTTCTTTACTAATATATATATATAGAGAGAGAGAGAGAGAGGCAAACAAACAACACTAACCACGGCAGTAATAACAAACAGAACCAGGAACTCAGTGCCCGCCTTCCCTCGGCTGTTTGGGGAGGGTGCGATGGTTCCCTCGCGGCTGCAGGGGGCGCTCCGGAGCGAGCTCGGGGAGCACGCGGTAATGGCGGACGGGGAGCTCGCCTCACAAACCCCAGGGGCAGCCGATCCCGGGACAGCAGGGACGAACACACAGAATCCCGGGTGATAGGCGAGATGTATCAAACTCCGGAGCTGCAGCGGGAGCCCCGGGAGGTCTCGGCAGGCGGGGGGTGCGGGGCTACAGTGCAGCGAAGGCTCGGAGCAGCGGCAAAGGAACGGCAGTCGTGGCCCGGCTCCCAGCAGGGCAGGGAAAGGCGGGCTTGGGACCCCGGGGTCCCCTGAAGCACTCGAGCAGATGGGTAGAAGGAAGGCAGCAGAAAGGCAGAAGTCTGTAGTAGTGGCGAACTCTCTCCACAACGACAGCAGCTCCTCTCCTCCTCGAATGCCGGCAGGACAAGAGAGCGAGGGACCCCACCCAAACCCTTTTATCCAGTTCAAATCTCGCGACCTCTCTGCCCCACACGAGAAAACCTCAGGTGAAAGAGGCTGGCCAGCTAGACCCCTCCCCCTGTGGCCAGGTCTTTTGTCTCTTTGGCAGCTTGTATGGGGAAAAATTCTTTGAGAGAAAAAGAAAACAAAAAGAAACCTCCTAAAACCCCAACATCTGCCTTATTCAAGTATTTGACCACGTTGTCTCTATTCCTTTCCCTAACAGAAGCATTGGTTTCAGACTGGCACTGCCTGGTTAACAGAGTGGAAGCAGCCATGGGAAGGGTCCTGATGTTCACTCTACTCAGATACAGTGGGGCTGCATCCCCAGGACTGTACACTCTGCAGGGATTGCATCAGCAGTGTTGGGGCTGGATGGTGGAGCCACATTCTTGGCCTGAGACAATCTCTGCATGTTTAGTACAGGGTGCAAAAGAACCTTGGAATGGCCGAGCCAGGTGGCCTGGATTGTATCTCTGTGAAAACAAAAACACATCATCTCCTTCCCTCTAAACACTCTGCCAAGGCAGAGACCGTGCCGGACAACTTGCCAGCAGTCTTGGAGATGTAGCCAAATTCAAGACAAACATTGACCTCAGCTTTTGAATCCTAACCAGCCTGTGCAAAGATACCCTTACTTACACTTTGTTTTCTCTCCAAGCTCAAATTTTCCAGAGGCCTGGGAACAAGCTGCTTTCTCACACTGCGTGAGAGTGGAGCTAGGTTGATCTAGAGTCCGGGAAGAAGGGAACAACACATCTTAATGGGGTCACACAGTCTTGTCTAACCTTTTATTTTTCTATGGGCCTTCTGTTTCGTTGTCTCTAGCAGGGTTTCTGGATGACGCCAAAAAATTGAGCAGTACAGCAATTTGTGGAAAACACGTCTCTCCAGTACAGCTCACAATGTGTTGCTCTTATGTAGGGCAGCATGTATCTCAAAACAAACTGGTCCCACGGTTCTACAGCATTCAGCTCCTTTTTCACTTTCTCTCCACCTTGGTACTTCTCTTCTCTGTCTTGTGACAAAACAGCCATCCCTATGGCTTCCAGCTGGGATGCTACAAACACAGGATTACAACTGTGTCTACTTTGCTGTGTAAATTGCCTTACGGTTAAAAAAGAGCAATGAGATGACATGCAATGAGAATAATTACTTTGTGCCATCAAAAGTTTCTTGGGAAGGCAACCATGCCATCAGATTTGCAGGATTTTGAGCTTTTTAACAGATAGCTTGGAAGTACTCTTTGGCCTTGAGGGACTGTACCTATCGAGGTGTTCAAAGGGGCTTATTACCATGAGCAAGCCCAGGCAGCTCAGGGCATTGCTCAGTAAACACCTTGGTGGATACACCAAGGACAGTCGTCACCTGGCCTGGCACCATGGCCTGGACTCAGGTGAAAGTATTCAATAGCCTGTGACTAAATGAGTTAAAAGTGGGAGTTCTTCTGTCACTTTAAGAAAACTCACATAATATTCCTGGCATATAATCAGTCTCATCTTCTTGTGCTGGAGAACTACTGCGTCCCTCCATGATGATTCTCGTGACGTGGAACATATGCTCTGCTCCTCCAAGACCACCTGTCATGGTCAGAATAAGCCAGACCTCTTAAAACAAAAATGTATCCTTCAGTACAGGTTGGGGGGAAATTAAGAAGAGCCTTGCCTGAACACCTCTTTCCCCTCACTCTGGTTTTGTGGGGAAAATATAGTATAAAGGGTTGGATGGGTAGAAACAAGAGATATTGATGCTCTAGATGTACTTCTTTCGGTGTTTCTAGAACACTCATGCACCTGCCTGTGATGCTGGTGTTATTTTGGGGGCATGGACCCCGTTTGGCAGCAGGGTGGGCAATTGCTGTAAGGTGCTGCATACCACGGTTTTGTTAAGGAGCTGGTGCAGCCGAGTTTCCCCAGCCCTTGCTGGGTTGTTGGATCCATAACCACAACAGCCAGGAACAAACTCTGATTTTCATCTGAGCCTTTGCTTCCATGTCCTTAGAAGGTTTAGGCAACACACAGACATTAAGTTTTTGTTTGATTCACTATTTCACAAAGTGCTTAAACTGGTGGTAATCAGAAGGAGCAAGCAATCTCCTCTGGTGTGTTATAATGGTCTACTGGTGATAAGGGGCTCCTCTTTTGGGGTCCTCTATATGCTTCCTATCAATAAAATAATCTGTCTGTCACACACAAGGAAGTTGGTCCTGTGAAATGAAGGTCCTAATCTGTCACAGGGTGTTCTGAGGCTTGTGATGCACTGAGAGGTTTCTTCTGGACCCAGCTGGATGAGTGGCCTGGAGTGATCATAGAGGTCCCTACTTCAGGGATCATAACCTTGCCTTGCACTGCCCCTGCTGAAGCCAGTCCTTGAGCCAGAGATTGTGATACTAAAGAAACTAATGACAAAACCTTTCTGCCCTCGGGATCAATAATAACAAGAGAGGCAGATGTGCCACAGCCCTTTCAAGGCAAGTATTATTCATACACCCCCTCAGATATGATTGGTGTATATAAATCATAGCAGAGACTATCTCAATGTGTCCTGCTCCATTCTGGTAAGAGAAGGTGCAGATTGATTTTATTTCTCTTTCAATTCTATTTAAAGGAGAATAATCTTCAGTATAATGGAAAGGCTTTTTAATCCCTCACAGACAGTACAGAATAGAAGGCTCAGAAACCCTGAAGTGAGTGGCAGATGAGAAATTCTATTCTTCCTTTCATAAATCAAAAATCAGAGCAATTTTCTTGAATTCAGTCCTGTTATTGTGGTTTTCCTTGTTTCAAGTATGAGCATTAATCCTCCTCATTTTACGCAGCTATGTAATTGCATTCCCGAATCTAAGAGGACAAGTTTGCCTGTTTCAGTAATTCTTACGATTTACTTTTCCACTTGCAGCTTGGAGACTGTACAGACAAATAGAAAGAGCTCTGAACAACTCATAGTCCAAGAGAACCTCTTGGGACACAACCAGATTAGAGGCAGGCTGGAGGGAAGGAGGGATCTGCACAGCATCTCAGCCACTGGAGGACTGTGGATGCCTCCTTCAGACTTCTAAGCCATTACCCTTACACTGATTTGTGTAACTACTCTCCAAGGAGAATAAAATGCAGAACAAAAGTGTTAGGGTCTGACATAAAAGTTGGTTGTATCTTATTAATTCAAGTAACATTTAAGTTCAAGTCCAAATGTGTTTGATCCTTCATCTCATTCAGCCCCTTTCATTTCCTCTTTCTTGCATGTTTTCAAGCCATTGACTGTCTCATTCTGCAGCTAAAGCTGCTTAGTTGGGAGGCGGGGGGTGGCGAGAGGTTGCTCTTCCTGAAATGCTCTTATTTTATTGCTGCTTGGGTCTGAATTCCTGCTCTTACAGTCAGTAAATGTTAATCATTGCTTGCTCTCAGTATTTACCTATTTTTAACCCTGACTCATTTTGTTTATTTCCATAATGTGTGCCTCTCTGCGCTTTACTTCTCAATATCCTCATTCATTTTTTCAAACTGCAGAATATCCTCACTTATTTTCATTTGTAAGCACTTCCCTTGTTTCTATTCTTAGTTCACTTTTTAACTCTTTTTATTTTCTCCTTGTCCAGTCCTTGGGGTTATTTTTTTGAGATGTGGGAGATTGTCTAGCCCAGGAGCCCACATCTCTCTGTATCATCAGCTTGGAGCTGCAATCTACCTGTCAGAAATACTCACCTCGCTTACACTTTCCCCTGCAGAAATACCAGGGTCCACTGATTCATCCAATGAAACCTTACGCATCTCATACCCCATTGTAAGGCAAAGGCAGGGCTGAAAGCGTCAGGAGACATATTATCTCCATAGCTCAGCTTACTGCTTAGAAAAAGAAAATCAAAAAGAAGATTTTAAAGGCAGATCCTATGGGAAGCCAGCATGGTTAGCAACAGAAAGAAACCCCTTCCCTCCCCACTGCTAGTAATGAATCTTCTTTCCCTCTCAGCTGGTCCCAGTCCTCCCCTTGGAAAGCTAATTACCAATGTAGGGCATGCGGAAGCTGGCCATACAGCGTTAACTCTCAGACCCTAATGAGGCAGAGTGGCAGATGCTGGGGTTATTCAGAGGTTATGGGTGACCCTCCAGCCCATGAGGGGAAGCTGCGCTGGGGGTGGGGTCACTACAAGCTCATGCAGGGAGCCTGCTTGGGGGTATCTTCAAGCCAACCAACAAAGCAGCAGACAGAAGGGTTAATGCTGCTCAATAAATGAACCAGCATCGCACAAGAGAGGCTTGAATCTTTCTTCCCCTGTAATATAATTTGTTGGCTGCTGGGAGCGTCCCCTCATTTAACTGGGGCTTTTCTCTCAGGCAAATCAGGGTGGGTGCTGCTTGCACAGCTGCAACATTGATTTCCAGTTTGGAGTAGAAAAGGAGTTATTTTCTCCTCCTTTGTGTCATCCCAGAATGAAAAGGAGACAAATAAATAAAAATCTCCTCTGTGCAGAATATGACACTGAGAGACCGTTGTGCATGGCACAGCCCCCTCCTCCACCCACCCCTCACCCTCTGGATACAATGCTTCCTCATTAACTGGACTTTTCATTCAGAGGCTGCTGCCCAAATTAATTTGGAAAAATTTATTGGATTGGATTAATATCAACTTAATAGGGCCTTAGTTGAGTGTATAAAATCCATTTTTCACCAGCATTAATTGCAAGTGATATTAGAAGGTGACCCCCTTCAGCAGACACTGATGGGCTTTCAATGCCACAGGGTAAGGCTTTCATGGGCATCACTGGAAGCTAGATGGCATAACTCAAAGGTATCTCAAAGGCTTAATTCCAAACAGCACAAAGTTTGTTCCCCCATCTATCCCCCCTCCCCACATCCTGCTGACCTCTGCTGCCCACTTCTTAGTGGGTTTCTCCTCCAGCTCCTGCTTCTCAGGTCCGTATTGACCCCCCAGCTTTGCCCAGCCTTGCACCTTGTCAGACCTTCCCCTGCACCCATCCTGCCTCTCCAAACTGAGTCTTCCTTTCCCACTTCTCTGCCTGCACAGCCCTTTCCCGTTCTGTGTCCGGCCCTCCCAAATGACCAGTTTCGCGTATACCAGCGTTGAGGGGGGGACACCATTGCTAGCCGGGGAGGAGGGGGTATCAAGCTCTGCCATGAAAAAGAAATGCCCACCATTCACAATCCCATGCTTGCTGCTCTCCTTGCTGCTGCCAGAAACTTGGAGTAGGGGGTAGAACTCTGCTACAAAGTACTTTTGAACACTGTAATTCCCTCTCTTATCCACTTGCAAATAATTTAAGCCAAGCCAAAGAAGCACACCTGGAGAAGAGGGGGAGAAGGGCCCGTCCCTGTGGGCAGAGCAGCAGGAATGCTCAGCAGTGAGCTGGTACCTTCATCTCACCATGCCACCTGAAGCGTCACCAGCACCAAGGAGCAAGGAGCAAAGTCCCTTGAGGGATTATCCCTTCCCACGCTCCCCGCAGTCACGGCCAGCTCTGGCAATTCAGTCTGCAGCAGCGCCTCCCTTTCATGCCCCGATCTGTCAGGCTGGGGGAGGTTAAAGGAGAGGCTGGCCTCCCCATATGCCAGGGGCTTTTCAGTGTGTAACCCTGGAGCTGCTCAGCTGCTGTGCCTTAGCAGTGCTGACTGATAACGCTTTCATTTCAGCTGGGCATCCGGACAATTGTTCACATCTGCCACTGACCGCGCCGGCCGAAGCTCCTCACGTAAACTGGTTTTCCTCAAGGTACATCTGTCACGAAAAGGTTTTGAATGGACACATGCACATAGCAGGCTCACCTCTCCACTGTGCACATCTGCCTTTCCTGCTGCTCCTTTCTTCCCACAATATATTTATTTTAGAGGCCTGAAATATGTAATGTCTGACGGGTAGATTTGCTGTGGTGGGGTTACTCTCTGCCCTACTGCCATGCCAGCTCGCTCGTGTCAGATCAGGCTGTGTCTGAATGCTGCCAGTTATCAGTAGCCACCACTGAAGGTTAAATCAGCACTGCAGGGTTAATAGCACTGGGCTGAGGTTGGCTCCAGTAGGTTGTGGTCACTGTGAGCTGCTGTCCTGGGGAAGAGCAGGGCCAGGCTCAGTGCTCTGCTCTTATGAGGCAGCTTCTGGACACCCGACCAAGCACAGGCATCACCATGGTGCAGTTGCTCTGACCATGTCTGGCACAGCCCAAATGAATAGGTGTGAGTATGGTTTGGTGGCCACAATGCACAACTCGTGCCCAGAACAGGCAGGGAAGGCAGAGAGAGGCTGTGAAGAGACTGTGGCTTCTTCCCAGTGTTCCCAGCACCGACATGTACTCTGCTTCCACTGCCAATTAATATGCAGTGGGGAGTGGGAGGTCGAGGGAGAACAGAGAGACTTCCTTTCATAACTGCCTGAAGCCCTCTGACCCTTTATTTGAAAAATTAGCATCATAATACCTGGCAGTATCGCTGTGCTGTTAATTCTTCTCTCATTGTCCTCCTGAAAGATGCAAATGGCATCACCCATTACTAATTCTCAGCATCGGAGTTCTCTTTACAAGAAGCTAGGAGATAAGAAAGTAATTCTAAATTCAGCCTGATGGGCTTCTGCGGAACCTGAGCGCAGCTGGTGAGCCTTCCAATGCGCTCACGCGTTCCTGACACAGCGGTGGGTGAACGAGTGGGCTAGCTACACTTGCAACAGAGCATCTCTATTCCTGCTAGAGCAAGAGGCTTTATCTGCAGATCAGAGAGAAGGGGAGAAGTCCTCCTGTATCCCAAAAATGAGTAGCATTAAAGAAAGGCAGTGCAGGAACAACATCTCCCCTGGTTTTCATAGTCTTTTGTGCAGATGGAGAAGAGATTTTTCAAAAGCCCGGAGCAAACATTGACCTAAGGCTACTCTCTGAAGATAATGGCCACCGTGGAGAGCTTTTGCAAATCCTGCTCCCAGGCAGAGAAAAAGCATTTCATTTGAATAAAGGGAGGGAGTGACTGAAGTCAGAAAATTATAAAGCCATGAGCTGAACTATTCCTGGAAAAGATCCTAAAACAAATAATTGAAGAAAATTTTTGAAGCACCTAGATAATAAGGTTGAGAAAATTTTAAGTTAATAGGAATATGTCAAGAATAAGTTGTGTCAACATGATACAATTTCTTTCCTGACAGGGTAATAGGGTTTGTGGATGAGGCAGGAGCAGTCAATGTCATGTGTCTTCACTTCAGTAAGGTTTATGACTTTGGGCTTATATGACACACTCATAAACAATTTAGGGTAGCATGGCCCAAAGGCAGCTTCTATAGACTGAGTATAAGGGTAGCTTAAAACTGCTCACATTTAACTGTCAAGTTGGAATGATTCATCAGCTGAGATTTTGCAGTGATCATTCCTGTAGCAGATGTTATTCAATGTTTTCATTAATGGCTCAGATGATGGAACAAGCTTATTAAATTTGCAGGTGGCATTAATCTGGGAGGGACTGCAGGCACATTTGATTAAGATGAGAATTCAAAATGCTCTTGATAAGTTTAAGAAATAGTCTGAAAATAACAGGAGACACTTTAATAAAGACAAGTACAAAGTAGTACCCTTAGGAAGGAATAATTGGATTCTTAAATGGAAGATGGAGATGGCGGGATGGGTAGCGGGTCTGCTGGAGGAAAAGGGCTCGTAAAGCATCACATATGCAGACTTTAGACCATAGCTACATTTTGGTGGAAAAAATCAAAATCATATTGGGACGTATGAACACACTTTTAAGACAAAGAAAGTGAGTCTTTGCTGGAGCAAGGCAATGATGCTCAGAAGTGGCTCATGAGACACATGGCTCATGAGACACATGGCTCATGAGACACCCTGTCACCAGAAAGCTGGTCTGCAGAAGACTGGAGGGAGAAATGGCTGGGGAAGAAATTTTCCCAGTCAGAGCACTTTAACCAAAGGCTAAATGCCTGAAAAAATCCCAAAAGTAATCCTCCCCAGCAGCCTAAACTGAGTAAAATTAGGGCTGCCTTCCTCCATCCTTCTCAGTTCCACCCAGTGGTGCACCCACCATGTCACATCCTCAGGTCATGGTGTAGCCTGAGTGGCTGAAGCACCAGCCCTGTAAAAATAAGTGTTTCCTTTGCAGTCTTGTCTCAGCAGCTGAACTGCCTGGAAATGAAGCCATCATTTTTTTAACTTTACGGGGGTAGGATTCTGCCCAGCTCAATCCTCTGAACCCTCTGTACCCAACAACCCACCCAGCTGTGACAGCAGTCCCACAGGCCACAAGGTAACCAGTTCTCAACAAACACTTGCAAGCCACGTAGATGTTGGCATCACTAAGCAAAATGGCATGTTTTTTCAGCCAAGCAAAATTTCACAATTCTCCTACACTTGAGCAGGGATCTTGGCCAGCTGCTCGTTGCAGCAGAAGTCCAATTAGAGGCTTGTGTGCTTTCCTTGGGGAGCCTGTGACCGGTGATATAATGACAAAGTCTCCCTAAAACAAGCTTGTTTGTTTTCCTTCTCTGCTCAGTTCCATTTGCTAATAAACTGCCCACACACGTATTTAGTCCCATCTAATCTTATGCCTCACTACAAGTGGAATGAAATTGGTTTTCTCTCTTGTATTATGTGAAGAAAACAGATGCAACCTACGTTGTTTCTGAAAGTCAAGGACCCATTGGAATACAAGCTGTTCTATATTGTTCTTCCCGTCTCCCACTCTGTTTCCTCAGAAAAAAACCATCTTCTTTTCCCCCAAAGCAAACACCCTGGAGCATACCCAAGCCCAGCTACACCATCTGGGTTTTGCCACAAGCCCTGGTTTCTCCAGGAGACCATTCCAGGTGCAACAGAGGAAATCCAGCTGTTCCCCACCCTGAGAAGAAAGTCCCTACTCACTCCCCTGCCATGTCCCTCTTCCCCTCCTTTCTGCTCTGGCTCCAGAGATGTGCTCTGGCCACCTCCTTGCTTGGTTTGATTCCAAGCTCAGCCCAGCTGCCGGGTGCTGGAGCCATCCAGTCCATACAATGGCACTTTGTCCTCGAATCAGTTTGAGCAAAAGGCTTTTTTTGGTGGTTTGTTCCAGGGGACAGCCCTACAGCCTGTTCTACCAGGGTGGCAGCAATGGGGGTCTGTCATGCTGGGATACCACGCCACCAAAAGCAACACGCCACGGAAAAACAACACGTGTGGGCTTAGATCTCATTAAACTCCTCCCAAATTCCTTTTCTAGGATTAAAGTAGGTAGGCTTTAGCTAATTCATTGTCACTGTCCTGGCTGTCCCCTTGGGGAACCTGGCAGTCACTTGCACCAGGAGGCTTAGATCAGCCCTAATGAGCTCACGTGTGCAAAATGTGAACCCACCATTTATGCCAGGCACATTGTGCAGAAGAATGTGAGACTTAGCAAATGCTCACAAATGCTCACAAAGCCAGTTCAAATGCTCATTTTTTACCTTAAGATACACATTTCCTTAGATAGCTTACAATGCCATGGTGACTGCTGTTTGTTATAACACAGACAAAGGCTCTCTTGAGTGCCTAGAGGCTTTTTGGCCAATTAAGCAAAGATCTTTTGTAACAAGAGGGGTCATTTTACTGCTACAAGTCCACCTAAAGACATATGTACATGTATTACTAAAACCCACTAAAAAACTAGGGGAAAACAAAACTGCAAAATTGAATGTAGAACTTTGGGAGGGGCACATGTCCTTCTGTGCCCTCTGTATGCACTTGTACACTGTTTCTTAAATCATCCTTCAGTGAGAGCAGGAATGTCTCTCAGGAGTTGCCCTGAGCAGCAGCTTCAATGTTAGTGCTGTTGCTGGGCTCCTGTCTCCAAAACTCTGCTCACTCAAGTGGATGAAGAGTTGGTACAATTATCCCAAAGCCTGTCCTGTTTAGATCTGCTTAGATCTTAGGCTGCGATCTCCAGATAGGGGCTTTTGCTGTGGGTATTTTTTTCACACTACCTGGCTGCCCTGCAACATCCTTTCTGTGAGGAGGGGAAAGCTCTGCAGCCTGCAATGGAGGCGTGTGGCTGTGGGTCAGACCACAGAGCATGAATAATGCTGGAAAAAGGAACAAGCCCACAGCCCTAGGCACCACTCATTGCAGAGCTGCTGCCATCACAGCGCAGACCTGGCTGAATGTCTGTTGACATGCTCTTACCCAAAAAGGGCAAAGGAAATCTCTGTTGATAAGTGAGAGCTATGCAGATGTGGGGTTTTGCCAAGTGAAGGTGTTTGGGTTGCTTGCAAGAGCTGTTTCTGCTGAATAAGGAAGTGCAAGGCTGCTTTGCTGTAATAAAGCATGCAGAGGAAATGATCTGTATAATCAAAAAGAACTCTGCATGAATGCACAAAGTAGGTAAAGAAGATCTCACAAAATTACCTTAAACAGTACAAGGGTTAAAAAGATAAGGGGGAACCTTGCATGGGGTTTAGGTTCCTGGGCACCAAGCTAATGTGCTTCCACTACGCTGTGCTGACATTACCAGAGCAAATAACTTGGGGCTTCAGGAAGAGAGTGTGAATACTGTGGACTTTTTATTTTCCCAGAAAGACTTTTCTTAATAAAATGAGTGAGATTTTTCAGATATGACCCTAGAAAATCTACTAAGCATTAATTGGCTTCTACTTACTTTAAATGTTGTCTGGGAGTGCACAGCCTTGGTAGATCCATGCCCAAACACAAGCTAGAATTCACACTTACGTTAAGCAAAGTTGAATTGAAATGATGAACATCTCCTTTTTTCCCCATATGTCCTTCCCACAAAGGTAAAGCTCTAAACTGCTAACTGCACTCAAAGTAGTTCCCAATATTTCCTATAAAGTAAGCTCTCACCTTTCTGATAGTGCCGGGGTTTTTTTAAATTTCATGCCATTTGTCTCCTTGGCTACCTGGCCCTACTCACCTCCCAGTGCTCCAGGGAAATGATAGTTTACATTTCCTTGGAAAACTATTGTTGTAATTTTATTAGGAAGTGTGGGCTGAGGCCAGTTTGCATCTCAGCAAGGTGAACATTGGAGAAGAGACGGAGGCACCTCTGGTGACAAGGATACACTGGAGAAGTGTGTGAAGCCGGGGCCTTGCCCTGCCTGGACTCCTGCAGATCTGACCACCCCATGACTATGTCCAAGCTCTGCCTAGGGGCTGACCCACATCTGAAAAGAAAAGCTGTTTATTGCAGGCCTGCTGCCAGCTGATGCAGGATTTAACTTCTCTAGCTCTTTGTGCAGAGAATAAAAGCATGGTGTTTAAAACTCAGGCCAAGTCTGCCCTAGGTCGAGGCTAGGAGTGAGAGCTGGAGCTCATCCTGAACAGTAGACATCATCAGAGACTTGGCCTCTTGTGGTGAGGTACCTCCAGTGATAAAACTGACCCTTTCTGGCTATGGATAGAAATTTCAGGAAGAGGGTGATGGAAACATGGCCACGTCTAAGCCTTATTTCAAGCCTGGCTACTGTTGTTACTATTACTTTGCATTTAAAGCTTAATTTTGATTATTAGAAAGCAAGGTGGCTTGTCACCATTTGTGCTGCTTATTTACTTCTTGTATCGCTTCAGGTTAAAACTTATTAGGCAGAAGTGCTCGCTACAGACAGCATCCTACTACGCTCCTAGTTAGCTTAGAAGTGGTTCATAGGCTTTGGACTCTTGGCACAGAGGGGAACTCCAGTTTTGGTCCAGAGCTATGATGGGCAGCTTCACTTACTGTTAACACCTGCTGCTTCGAGGTATCTGCACATCCCTGAATGTGGGGATGCAGGGACAAGCAGGGACAGGACAAAGTCTGTGTCACTTATAGATGAAGAACCTGTATTAATTCTTGTTCCTTCCATTGAATTTTCTTCTCCCCAAAACCACTCATGACTTTGAATCCTGCTTTTAAGGGGTGCATTTCCCTTCAGCCATGCTTCTGGGAAAGCACTGCTGTTTATCCTTGCTCCCTGAGAGGAGATCAGGCTCCAGGAACAGCTGCATTGGGATCTGACCTCACTTTTGGCATGAGGGGAGCTGTCAGAGCGCCCAGAGACATGAAGAGGCCAGATGCAGGAAGCTTTCTATTTACCCTAATGGGACTGAAAACATGTTTAGTAAATTGGCAAAATATACTGAGAACAGAACTCAGCACACTGGAAAATGTGGGAGTTGGCAAAGGCATTCATGGCATTAAAAGTATATATGCAAAGATGCCAAGCATTATATAACTAGCAGGCAGTGGAACATTCCCATCCCGTTAGATGGTCACCAAGGCCCTGCTCTCCAAGCGAAAGGGGTCCTCATGGTCCCACCATGAGCTACCAAGTACTCTCAGCTACACACATCAGTGTCCAACAGGTCAGGCAGGATGCCTCATGGCCAGGGCAGAGGGCAGGCCAGCAGCCTGGTGACAAAAACCCAAACCCAAAAAAAAAAGCCAAGTGGCCCTCCAGGCTGGCAGTGAAAGAGGCAGAAGTAACTGAAGAAGAACCAAGTGCTCTGTCCCTTTGGTGTGAAGATCAGATCCCGCCTCTCATCCAACGCCAAACCCATCAACCAAGGGTTGAGGGTTTAGCTTTGTCCCTGCTCTGTCACCAGGGCAAACCTACATAAATGTTTTGTCTCTTTTAAATTTTTCCTTGTTTACTCTGACCGAGCTTATACCATTTAGCCACGCTTATTTTGGTGACCACCACGTGCTAAGCTACAACATTCGCTGCTGTAGCGTTGAACAGTCCCAGTCAGCAGGGAAAGAGTGAGCTGGCAAGCCTTACAGCCAGCACTGCCTGACCCCAGCTTGATGCAAAGCAGGGGCGTGGCACCCTGCAAATCCTGGCACCCGGATGTGAGCAGCAGGTCACAGCTCTCCCTCACAAGGGACGGGTTGAATGCCATCGTGCGGTGTCCCCATCACAGAATAACAGAATCACAGAATCACTAGGTTGGAAGAGACCTTCAAGATCATCTAGTCCAACCCATGCCCTAACACCTCAACTAAACCATGGCACTGAGTGCCACATCCAATCTCTTTTTAAACACATCCAGGGATGGTGACTCTACCACCTCCCCAGGCTGACCATTCCAGTACTTTATCACTCTTTCTGTAAAAACCTTTTTCCTAATATCCAACCTATATTTTCTTTGGCGCAGCTTGAGACGCACCCCACCCACGGCAGACTGTCAGGGTGGTGCTGCACAAGACTGGCCCTGGATCCTGCTGATTCTGAGCAGCTCCTGCTAACTCCCACTTTTCTTATAACGTGCTTTTCCCTTCTTTTGATTCCTCCTGCATCAGACTCCTCATGGGCAGCATTCTGCGGGTGCCCATGGCTCCTCACTGCCCAGTTCACATTGACTCAGTAGGGTACGGCAGGGTGCAGGGACAGGTTATTTCCCAGGAACTCGCCGTGTTTTCCCTAAAAGAATCTTTCCTGCTGATACTACAGCCAGGTGCAGGACAGCCTGTTGCAGCCTACCCCTAACAAGCACCATTTTGCTTGCAGGGAGGTGCTCCAGTGCAGTGCAGACACCAAGGGACACTGAAGAGTGATTTATTTTTTTATGGAAATCTTGGCTTCC
The DNA here is from genome assembly GCA_013397775.1 of Eulacestoma nigropectus. Lineage (NCBI taxonomy): Eukaryota > Metazoa > Chordata > Aves > Passeriformes > Eulacestoma > Eulacestoma nigropectus. The sequence goes on from VZTE01003367.1 coordinate 3,083,080, forward strand.
AGTGAGCAAAGGTGCTCCCTTTCCCACAGTGCTGTTGCTGAAGAAGCCTTGGGTTTAGTTCACTGTTTATAATTTTTTTCTATGTTTCTGTCTAATAAACCACTATCATCAGGAGGAAATCTGTCACTGGTGTATGAACACATCCTGGTTTCTTCTGGGAGAGTGACTGGGTGCTTGTGAGTTTGGTGTCAGCAAGAACCTGGGAGAGGGGAGCTACACAGCCCAGAGCAAATAGCCACAGGCCAGGGAGATGCACACCAGCAGTGATGGCTGAGGAGGGGACACTCACCTCTGGCAGAGATTGCTCCTCTGAGGTGCTGCTGCAGTGGCAGTGGTGGAGTAGTGACCGCCCTAGAAGGTGACCTCATCAAAAACTTTACTATCACGAGCAGGAAGCCCTGAATTTGAGCTTTCAAGATGAGGAGAGAAGGTGGGCATGCTCTGGGTGAGGGTCTGCAAACCCTGCTTTAGCTGCGCTGGTACCCAGGCCGGCAGCAGCTGTAGGCAGACAGCAATGGTCTGTTGTGTGTGACCAACCAAAAAGCCAGCAGAGCGCAGGAGCTTGCCCGGCAGCAGCCCTGCTGTGGCAGAGATCACAACCAGTGATACGAGTGCCTCCGAGAAGGGCACAGCTGTTGTCAAGGGAAACCATACCTGCAGCAAACCACCAGCCCCAGCTCTAGTGAGGGCCCTGCTTTGAGTAGTCACCTTCGTGGCCATGCAGAATGTTGTCCTGCGTGGCTGTGGCTCTGAAGGTGCCACATAGGCAAAGAGGGCTGTGGTGGATGCTCTGGCCATTCTGCTGGAGCCTTCCAGCTGTTGGCAGCTGCCTGGCTTTGTCCAGGGGCTGAAGCAGTTAACTACAGAAGCAGCTGAAATGTTAAACTAGGTGGCCTATATATGCCAAGAAACATTCACAACTGCTCTTTGATGTTAAATTTAATCTGTAGTATGCTGTGCGAGTACGGCTGGCTGTGCATAGTATAAATTAATTACAAAGACCTCGTCATGCATGCAGAGAACAGCGGGCAGCACTATAAACACTGAGTGCAGTCATTTGAGGTCGCAGGGGGAAATCCTGTTGTAAGGCTCTGCCAAGGGGGTTTTTCCCCCTCTTTGAGCGGACACCCTGGGCATCACAGCTTCTCTGACTGGTGAGCTGTGGTTAGAGCACATGGGTTTCTTCCTACATCCTTGTCAACACTGGTGGGAGGCACAGAGCCTCTTCCTCAGTCACCAGCACCCTGGGATGATTCAAAGATGAGGCATGCACTTGGTCTGGATTGTGGGGACACTCTTACTCTTCAACAAAAGGTTGAAAAGAAAACTAGTCTATCCGGGAGCTGTTCCAGAAAGGGGCCATCCAGAATTAGAGGGGGGCTGTAATGGGTCACTCATTGGAAAGTGGGCCATCAGGACCTGGGCTGGTGCGTGCTGCATGCGCTTTGGGCAAAGTACCCCGGGAAAATGAGAGACACCTTCTTGAGACACCTGTGCTTGGCAGTGGCACTTGGTTCCATCTTCTTGCAATTTTTAGTTCTCAGCCTTGTACCAACAAGCTCTAAAGTCTTTACCTTGCATCTTAAAAAGTAAATTGCTGCTTAGCTGTTGTTGGGACGTGGGGAACACACATTCCATCTGTACCATGCATACATACCAGGGATGTGCCAGCCCCCAGATCTGGCTCATGAGGGGTCCCAGCAGCACCTTGCTTCCCTGCTTTACAAAAAGAGATGACAGTGTCATTCTCAGAAGGGAGAAGTCATCTCCTTTCTTTCTCCCACCCTTCAGACCTGGAACTTTGGCAGTGGAAATCAATTAACACAAAGGAGAAGCATCTCACATTCTGTCAGATATTAAGCCAAAGAAATCTCAGCCCACAAGGTGAGAAAAGAAAGGCAACAAACAACCAGAAGCAAGAAGTTAGAAGGGAAAAGCTCATGCAGCCTCATATTTGTCAGTGAAAAACTGCTGCAGTGCCTACCCCAACATCTGGTGTTGATTACCTACCCATCCTTCTCACAGCATTTTGCAATCATTAGCTAAATCAGCTTACTTTAACATGGAAAAGGGAGCAGGAGTATGCAGGCACCAAGGGCACAGGCTGCTGGCGTGTGCAGGGCACTGGTGTGGGGAGCACTGGGGTTGGCCTGGGGTGCAGCTTGGGCACGTGACTGCTGGCAGCCCGGCCACCCCCTCCCTACCTCTGCAGTTTGAAAACACCACCACTGAGCTGGCACCTGAGCTTTCCCTCCCCCCCAGAAACTCTCAGCAGCAAATGGCTGGGAGATGGCTGAGGGTGTCCAGGCAGGGAGAGAAGCTCCTTACTCCTGGTTTCATTGGCGTGGCAGCACGGCCGCTCCGCAGTAAGAGAATGCAATGCCTGCAACTGGAGTATGCAGCACAGCTGACCTTGGAAGAAAAGGCTCCAAACAAGGCTTAGTCACTAATTTTCCAGCTCAAATCAAAGAGGACAGGGCTAGGAGGGAGGTCTGTCCTTGTTTCTATATGTTCCTTTATAGCCGCTATTGCTGCAGCCCCTCAGAAACATTCACAGCCTTCCAGATGGGCAAGAGCATTACCAGACCCCAGTGTGGTGCCTAGGTTTAGGGGCAATCCCACTTTGCCCCATTAGTTCTGACAGCAGCTATAGGGTAGCAGCAAACTTTTTGCATCACTGCTCTCCACAGCCCTCTTCCTCTTTCCCACTGCTCCCTCCTTCCTGTTTTTGGCCAGGAGACCCACTCATTAGGGTGTAAGCCAGGCTCCCTCAGAGCTCCCTCAGAGGACAGGCAGCTTGCCTCTGTCATCTGCCTCACCTTTGCCTGTACTTGCAAAACAAAGCCCAGGCAGCTCTTTGCCTGTGGGCAGCTCTCCATCAGCTTTGCTTTCCCCAGGGAAAAGCCACAGCAGGTGCCAAAGATGGCAGAGGGGCTGCAGTGACCTTCCTTGAGTGCAGCTCACATCCCTCCCTGCTGCCTTTCCCTCCTGGGGAGAGAGGATGGCAGACGCCTTTTCCTGCTTTGCAGCAGCCACAATCCCAGCAATAAAGCCATTGTGGTTTCCAGCTGTGGGTGAGGAGCCAGTGGGTGAGGAGGCAACGGTGGCTGCAGGGCTCTGGACAGGAGGGAAATGGCAGGGACAGGAGCTGCAGCTCCCACAGCACAGCCCACTGCCTGCTCTGCTCACCACCACAAGGAAGCAGAACCATAGCACAAAGTACAATCATGGACCATTTACAAGTGGCAGTCATGTGGAAATCTAATCCCAGGTATAATCACTGCGCTGCTGTCACTGCCACAGCACCTGGGATTGCCAGGAGGCAACAAAGCCTGCTGGGATGATATCTGCTGACTCTTAGCATTGCCACGCTTTGACAGTCAAGTCTCAAAAACCAACTCTCTCCATTCAAGATTCACACTTCTGTCATATCCCACACATGGCTTGTTCATTTTTCTTGCAGCAAATCAGGTTGCTTTGCATTTGCTGAGCACCAAGGAGGGTTTGGGAGGTAAATTGCCCAGGGTGGGAGGCTTGAGACAAATGCAGAATGTTGATCCAGGAGATGACCCTGTGGTGTCTCATATATTAATAGGAGATGTAAAATACACGTGTTTCCAAAGCAGCTCCCTGTGAAAACAGAAGGTAAGGACTTTAGATACAGAAGCCATAAAGCTGCTACTCCTGGGGTTAAGGAAGATGCTTGCTGTCAAAAAGAAGATGTCCATGAGGAAGAAAACACATGGAGAAACTTTGAGGTGCCACAGCATCAAATTATACATTGTCCAACACGACTGCTCCACATATTTGCTTCACCACCACAAGCCCAGCGCCACTGAGGAGAGCATGTCAGCCTTTGCTTCCAGATGTTCCATGCCCTTTAAGCCATCAGTACAGGGTACAGACACCTCCAGTCACCAGACATGGATGCCAAGCAAACTTCAATGCCAAATTAGATATGTTTTCCCCACAAGGCTCATTAAACATCACAACATGTTTCTGGAAGGGGAAAGGCACTTGATTGCCTGTCCTAACAGGTTTTTGTGCCCAGAGGGAGGCTGTGCCCACCCTGTAGACTTGCTGTTGGTTTCAAGATGCTGCCTGTAGGATGTGCCAACAGGATGGCTTTTGCCCCTGACAGCCACGTGCCTTCTGGAAGGCTGTGTGGGGGACAGCAAGGTGACCTGTGGGTTGAGACACAGGCTCAAACTCTGTGTTGACTGCAGACCTTCAGCATTCAGGAAGGTAACTTCTGCAAAGCAGCTTTAGGGTAAAAGCTAGTCCTGACTGCCCTTCTGGAAAATATGCTATGGCTATGGAACTCAAGAAGCTGTAATGGGTAGAAGAGCTTGGACTACATAATCTAACCATCTTCCCTGATCTTATAGCTTATAAATCTACCACTCAGCACTTTTTCTGTAGCATCTTTCAAAGGAAACAGCAGGAAGGATTTCTGAGTGTGAGAAAATGACAACCAAAAGGGTGAAAATTGAAGTCAGCAACTATCTCAACATGCTATAGGGACAACAAGACAATCTCAGATGCACAGCATAAAAGGGCTGAAAGGAGGACTCTCATGGATGCTCAGAGGAGCTCAGATGCTGGGGTGAGTAGCTGGGGGTAAAAGCAGCTATAGGGTAACAGCAAAAAAGCATTGTAGAATTCTGAAAAATAAGGGTGGCAAGCCAAAGGGGTGTGAGAGGCTGCTGAGGGGCAGGAAAAAGAGGGAAAAAAACATTGCTCTGTTCCAATGTGACCTTCTTTCACAGGGGATGGAGTCTGTGTCCAACCTGCTGAGATAACAAAGCTTCTGCAGGCGCTGGAGCCCCTTTCAGTGACACTGAGTACACACAAGACTCCCTCTGGCTCCTTCAGATGACACTCTGGAAACAGCTTTTCCACTTTAATTTTTGTGTTTTACTTTGTTGTGGGGTTTAGGTGGGGGTTTCTTCCCCTAAAAATGTGATTTCATCAAAGACATTATGTCTTATTCGGCTTCAGATAAAATCTGCAGGTTGTTTTTAAAGTCTGTATTCCAATGACAATTTTTCTGCTTAATTGTTTACACACAAAATTATTTAAAAGACAGAGACTCAAATGCAACCCTTTGCAGTCCCCGAATCAAAATGCCTTGACCTGAAACAAGTTTTTGAGATTTCCTTGAAAGAAGAGCAAAAACTTCATGCAAATATGGACCCTACTTTTTCCTCTTTCTAAGCCTTGCCACTTTTCACAGATCAGAAAACACAATTTTCACAACAGCTTTTTTTTCCCCAAAAGCCTGTCCATCTGATTAACAGCATCCTCAAAGAGCAGCCTGGGGACACAGACCCTGCCCAGATCTCTGTGCTCCCTTTCCAAGACAAAACGGCTGCCTTGCTGTTAAAGCAGCTTGTGTCTTGTTCCTGGTGAAGAAGTGTCCCATCATCACCTCCACACTCCAGCCCAACCTCAGGGGCAGAATCAGTCCCTCTCATGAGAAGTGATCCTAGCCCAGACGGTACATGCTGTCTTGCAGAACCTGCGGAGCTGGGGTCACACTCAGGGGACAGATGGCCAGAGCTGCGAGAGGTGCTAATAAAAAACCTGAGACATCTACAGAGTATTGATTATTTCGGCTGTTTCACATTTGCAGGCAGCTGCCTGCTCCATGCCAGCCTGCTGCCTCCCTTCCCCAGGCTGAGAGGGACACGCTTTCCTCTCCAAGTCCTTTCCAGCCAACACCTCTCAACGTAACTAACTAAAGTAGGTCTGCACCCATCAAGTGCTGTGCAGGCAAAGGGCTTGCTTGGAGATGGCTCCAGCCTCCAGCCCCTTGGACAGGGACCACCTTCATTTGCTGGGGCCTAGGAGGGGACATCTGAGGAAGCAGCACTCTCCACTGCCAGCTCTGACCCCTCACAGCAGCCTGCACTCTCTCTCTTGCCTCTCCATACTTTGCCTCACAGGCAGGATACACCCACTCATGCCTCTCCTGGGTATTCCCAGACAGAGAGAAGACGACAGAAGGGGCCAGGCCCCCAGGGAAGAGCAGTAGGCAGTGCTACCCACCGGCTTTACCTGCCCTCTCCAAGGTTTCAGCTGACCTGGGAGAAAAATTCAGACTCAGCATTGCCTGAGGAAAAACCAAATCCTCCCCGTCAGCATTGCGGGGGCTTGCTCCACGCACGGTCTAACAGAACCGAGTCTCTGCGCTCTAGCCTGCCTTGCATCCTCTCAGCATGTATTTTAATGTGTTCAACACTGCATATAACAAATCCTACTGATGTAGCTGCCTTAGCACATTTCAGAGGCATCGTGTTTAACAGACTGTCCTATTTGGAGATGCAGAAAGCAGGCTGGTGTTTCTCCAGCCCAGGACTATGAAAAACAGGGCTCTGCCGTGCCTTTGATCTATACAAAAGGCTTTCTCCCCCGCAGCGGGGGAGGCTGCTAGACCCTTCTCCTTTGCAGACGCTCCTCCGCCAGATATTCATGAGCACTGCTTGGGAGGGACTCCAAACCAAACTCTCCTTTCCCCACGGCTGCCTGGGGCCTCTGAGTCCCCATCAATCTGTGAGTCACTGTCTCTGTCCACGGACTCTTAGAAAGTGCAGGACATTCTTTATGGATAGTTCACAAATTCTTCCTTTCCTTTTTCCCTTTCATTCAAAAGCCAGGCTCTGGCTGGATCGTGCAGGTTCCAGTGGCAGGTGCAGCCCTCTCCTTGCTGCCCTCTCCACTCCGGTTTGCAATTCCTCTTCCCCCAGGTGCACAGCTTGGAGTTTGTTTTACATCCTCCCCTCTCTCCTGCCTGATTAAGGCCCTCAGCCGAAGCTCCTGGGGCACAGCGAGCTGGTGACTCTGAACCACTTGATTTCCTTGGTCCTGTGGTAAAACGCTGCACATCAGTGTCAGCCTCAGGCCACTGGTGCCTGCTAGAGATGCTGCAGCGAGGGTTTGATTGCGCACATACTACAGCTGCTGTGAAGGAAACTAAAGCCTGTTTAGATCCGTGTAACACAGCAGCGTGGCGCAGGTGAAAGCCTCCCGCAGACCAGCTGCTGCCTTTTGTACATCTTCTCACAAGTGCCTCCTGCTGCAGAGAGCTGCTGATCCCCCTTGTGAGCTGTGTCGCACCCCACGCCAGCCTGCAAGGAGTCAGGAGAGACCTGCCTGCACCCAACCATCTGCCTGTTGCTGGGAGAGCCGGGAAAAAATCACGCTTGAAAGCCTGAGGTTACTTATCAAATGTGGTCATAGAGACCAGCATTAAATGCTGTGACGATCTGCTCTGGCCAAACAGCATCAAAGAGAGAAGGGAGAGGAGCAGAGCTGAAAGCACATCCTGTGGCAGTTGTCTTGTCATTGAAACATTCAGCAGGGAGGACAAAGGCTTGACCCAGGCTTCTGAATTAATAAAAGGTGGGTGGGTGGGTGATCTAGGCAGTCTCAAACAATGCAGTTGCTGCAGAAGGCCTCTGGCTCTTGTTTATGAATTCAAATCTTGGCCGAGGGTAATACTTTTAAAAGCACATTTATATGTGCCAGAAATAACCCCAGAGTTCCTTGTGACATCAGATGACACAACTATTTGAAAGACAAACATTGAAAAGAAACGCTTACTCCTTCTGAAACTCTTACCCTGATGCAGCTGCCTGAGCTATCCTCGGAAAACTACTCATTACTTCTTTGAAACAATTTTGAGAGATCTCCTTGAATGCAAATTTCTCTTAAAAAAAAGCCAGCATGACATATTTTGACTTTCCTTGTTTGACAATATCATAATTATTTCATCTCAATAATGTAAAATGTGATTGTTTCGGCTGTGCCTTCTCATTTTGCTCTGTGTGCTTTTGTATTTCATTATCATATTTCAATGCCACAAAGCCCAGATGGAGTATGTATAATATTTCATCTCTTGTGCATGTTCTGGCACAGTCACACTGAAAATTTTGAACTTTATCACAGTAAAATGTTTGAGTACCTCCAAGGCAGGATTGAATTTGTTTTAGAACTTGGATTAAAAAAAAAAAAAATCAGCTTTTCCCCCCCATTATGCAGCAAAACCAGCTACTCAAATGTCAGATATTCCCTCTGAAGAAATGTTCTGTTTCCCAAAGATTCATTACTTGGCCTCTGTGAAATGATACATTTCAGCCCAGTTCTCAGTGGATAAGCCTTCAGTTTCTCAAAGGACACCCTTGTGTTTGCAATTACCTCATCGCACTGTATGTTTGAGGATGTGTTTCTCCATTAGGGTTTATCCATGGGGTTAAAGTGAGTTCAAAGGCTCCCACCCGATCCCACTCTCTGTACTTTCCTCTCCCTTTTCCCTCACGCAGGCATCGTCCTCTTCTGTACCTTCAGATTGGATCAGTGAAACGAGCTGGGTCAAATGAACGCACCGGAAAACTTTCCTTGGAAAGAGGAATTGCATCAGGATAGGGACAGAGCTGCCGCCAGCTCCTCTGCCACTCCTCTGTGTGGTAATTGCCCCTGATGTTTGCCCTTTACCATGCTGACATTCTCTTTCGTTACAATCTTATCTGCTCTGAGACAACTGCAACATTATAGTGCTGGTATGCCCGATTTGGTTTCCGAGCGTCCTTCTTGAGGGACCCGGTGATGTGAGCCTCGCTCCAGGGCAGGCTCTGGCGAGGCTGGTGGTGGGAGCTGGCCCTGCAGCCCTCTGTGCAGCCAGGCTCTTCCCCTGCACCAACTCATTTGGAAAAATATGCGTGTTGCCCTGCGCCCACGTTTATTCCCTTTTGCCTTTCGCAGGGAATTGTAAAGCAGTCTTCGAAACCACGCGGCCGTGACCAGCACGATCGAGGCCCCATTAGTATCGCAGAGAAGGACTGGGACGGTCTCGCTGCCGACCCTCGGTGGCTCTAACCCGTCGGACATGAAACGATGAGACCCCCTCCGGCAGCTCCCCGACGGGCCGGGGGGGACAGGAGCCTTTTCTTGCTCCCCGGGGTTTATTCTCATGGGTGCCCCCGCCCCTCCTTCCCTGGCAGGAACCCGGCCCCGGGACGCCGCTCTTTGTTCCCACGCGCCGAGACGCGGTCCCAGGTGTCCCACGCGTGACCCGCACAGAAGCCACACGGGACCCCGG
>VZTE01003367.1:3092440-3147709 GCA_013397775.1 Eulacestoma nigropectus
GCTCTGCCCATGGGGCAGCCGAGCCGAGCCCTCGGGACCGTCCCCCGCCGCCGGGACCTGCGCTAGGGCGGTGAGTGCCGTGCGCGTCCCCCCGCGCCGCGGACTTTCCCCGCCGCCCCTCGGGGTCCCGGGGATCGGGGCGCGGAGCCCGCCGCGGCCGTGCGCCCCGCGGGAGCTCGCTGCTGGCGGCCGCCCCCGCTCCCGGGCGTCCCCTCGCAGTCAGCGCGGACGGGGGAGGGATGGGTGGACCGACGGACGGGCAGGGGCGGCAGGAGAGGGATCAGCCCTTGTGCTGGCTGCGCATGGCTGCGACGGGACCATCTCCGTCCTGGCCGTGCCTAGTCCGGGTGGGATGGGTGGAGAGGGAGGTGGTGGAGCGTTGTATCCTGGTGGGAGGGTGGCGGGTTACTCCGAGCGTTGGAGGGACAGCAGCCGTGCCGCCTTGCGAGGTGATGCGCAGGCGGTCCCTTGGCTTTGTGGCGAGGGCTTTCTCCTGGCTGTTACTCGACTCAAAGGCAGGAGTCCGATGTCATTTCTTTCCTGGAAGTGCCCCGTCCTTTTCCGCGTGCTCGGGAAGCGTCACAGGAGGACCACAGTCCCCAAATGAGTACCTCAGGTGCCTGAAAGGGGAGGCTGAGTCCTGACTACTGCACAGGCTAGGAGGTCAGCCTCGGCGGCTGAGCATTGCGTCTGGTTGGGATGAGGGAAGCTAGCACAGCTGTGCGCCCCATGGGATGCAGTCCCGTAGGTGTGCTGGGGAGCCCTGGCTGCGAGGAGGGCTTGGCCATGGTGGACGGGGAGGTGCTTGGGCTGGAGATAGAGGGAGAAGGGCAAGGGAAGGGAGCCGCGATGAGGGAGGGAGCCGGGACAGACCCCCTGCCATCACAGAGGGGAAGGTGAGGAAAGCCAGCTCTCAGCGGGCTCTGCATACCCGCCTGAGCTTGCACATTCCTGCGTGCTGAGCGGTCTGCTATGCCTCTTGCAGGGTCTGGCTGTCCCATCTGAGCAGGTGCACTGCTCTGCCTAGAGCAGCAGCAGGAGCTATTAGGCTTCCCTGTTGAGTACAGCTCAGACTGAACAAACCAGGCTGAGCAAGAAGCAGCACCTTATGCAGCACCTGCTCCTTGCCCTGCCTCAGCGCTGCTTGGAGTTGGAGTTCAGTGAGCCTTTTTCTTGTCCGAGCAATGAACCTGACCCTCTTGCAGCTGCCTGAGAATCAGGGCTGCAAGTGATTAAGTGGGTACCATTTAATCTCCTCTGTCTGCAAAGGCTGGGAGTTACAAATGCCAGCAGCAACCAAAGCCTTGTTGACATTAGGGTACCGCTAGCACAGCTGAGCCATGAGAAACTACAGAGTATGCAAGAGCCCTGGCTATTCTGGACTTGGCATAAATAACTTGTTCAGTAACTCTATCTGCAGTAGAGCAGTCTGCTGAATAATGGCATTCAGGGCCTGTGGATGAGGAAAGTGATTTTTAGACAAATAAATAGTAGTTACAATACAAGCAGGGGAGTCCACCCAGGGAGGAAGTTTTCTTAGAAAGGTTTTGGCACAACCCAAACAAATAAACAAGGTCTTAAGTCTCAGCATGAAGGCACCTCAACTGGCCCTAGCCCTGTCTCAGCTAGGCTGCATAAATACACACCTGATGCATGCACAGCGGAGTGCAAGGGACACCATGAACCTGTGGTGTCCTTGTGCCCTCAGCAGAGAGGGGCTGGATACTGATGGCAGCTGGGAAAAGGGGGACTTGGTTGCTTTAGTAGGTGTGTGGTCTTGTTCTTTGACTGCAGCGTAGCGCAAGGTCAAGGGAGGTCCTCTCTGGATAGGTGGTTGTCCCAACTAGGAGGCTGAGAAGGTGAGGTGTGCTCTACAGTCTCAAGAGAAGTTGGTCCTTTTCTGCTTGTGAGCCTGTAGAGAGGTTTTATTGTAGAGATAGGAACACAAGAGCATCTCCAGAGATGTACATCAAGGCGAGGATTGGGGTGGCCATTGATCTCTTGGAGAATAAACCACAGGCATGCCCTCCCCTGAGGTTTTCAGTCCATTTGGAGCTGCTTGGAGGCTGGGGCGTGATCCAAAGGGAAATGTTTTCCTATTGTTCTCACTGAGCATTGAATGCTGAAGCGTGCAAAATGCCAGGAGTACATCTGCAGCTGGTGTTCACTTGTCCTGCAGCTCTCTGAAGGTCAATATGTTGAATAGTAGGGGCTGGGAGGGATGGTACCACATGCTGCTTACAAGCATCACTTTGAGCTGTTTGGCTCGTGAAATGTTCTGTGCGATGTGTGTGTTTGGTCCTCATCCAGTAAGTCCCCAAATTTCTAACGAAAACTGCTAAATTCCATTAGAACACAGAGAGTATCTCCCTCTGACACAGGCAGGATTGGCTGCCTTCCCACCGGGCTGCCCAAGAGGCTACACGTTGACCTGGGTGGAGCCGTGCATGAGGTGGGGGTGTCTGTCTTCTTAGTGCTACGTTTTTGGCTACAAGCTTTCCCTTGGCACAGGATAAAAGCACATGTGAACCAGAAAGATGTTGAGATTGTTTATGTTTGACTTCTGGCCTGGCGCCAGAAGGAACAGCTTGGTGACCTTGGCACTATTGGGACATTATTTATAGAATGTAGATCTTCTGGGTTTTGTATTTTTGATGTAGGAATGTGAAAATAAGTCTCAAGAGGAAAAGACCCAATGCTGGCCACAAAATACATTTGGACTTTTTCCAGACCAGGAAAAATAACACTTAAGAGATGACCAGGTGTTCCCTGTTCACACTGCTTTCTGCCTTCCCTTGGGAAATATGGGTTTGGTGCTGTCATGGAGATGGCAGGCTAGCATGAGATCACTCTGTGTTTGAAAAGTTCTTGTTCAAGGTGCTAAAAGATGTTCACAAAGAAATCCAGCTATAACCAAAGACACTTGCGGTAGTTTAGACATGAATGGAAAGGAGAAATGACTCCCTGGCCTTCTTGGGTTTCTTCTGTTTGTGAAGCTCTGTGTCATCTGCAAGGCTTAATGCATCTCCATGTGTTTCAGTGCCCATCTCTGGTGATTAGTGCGGCTGACCCTGGATGACAGACAGAGAAGAAGAGGCTTGGAGATGCACAGGGTTTTACTGGAAGGCCCAGCACACAGTGCTGGCCCCACAGCTCTGCCTCCCAGGGCTCTGGTGAAACCCCAGTGGCAAACTTTCCTTCTGGGTTTCACAATGTGCACATCCTCATTCTGTGCAGTGGGTATGTGTTCCAATTACCTAAATTTGTAAATGTCTTTCTATCCCTCTATATTCAAAATAAGAACTTACTGAGCGTATTGGCGCGTTGGTTTTGATGGGGAAATCCTTGCCTAGGCTGTACCTGACTCCTTTATACCCAGGGCAAAGTCAAGGACCAGTGTCTGTAAGAAAGCTCTAGTCCAGATCTATCCTGACTGCTGCTGTGATGATGGGGAGGAGAGATCCATCACCATAACAGGGAAATTATCAAAACCATTGTGGTTGGCTTTAGTGCTAAAGGTTGAGCAGCTTCTGCTGATGGTGGTCAGGAACCGTGTGCTCACTTTCTGAACCTATGGGGCCAAGATCAGAAGCCGAAGCATAGGGACTGGTAGCTGGCTCCATTGCTGCAGAGTTTCCTAGAAGTTTTTGTTAGGGATTTGGATTAACATAATTTAAGTCAAAGGCACAGAGGAGAGCATGGGGAGAAAAGCAGTTAGGAATAAATCCACGGTTCGGTAGTCTGGTCTCCTGAGGAGTGGTATTACAGGATGAGTTGGTGTAGCAGGAGATGTGCACATAGGAGTAATGCTGGCCACCTAATTATTTGTTTGAAGGAATTCTGTGTTTTAGAGGGAGATTAGTGTGCAGTCCCCTCTGCAGCTGCCTGCTACTGCAAACCAGAGAAGAATCTCTCCTTTTGGTACTAAAATTAGGCAGCAGCACTTTGACTGTGTGGCCCAGAGGGGCAGGTGCAGGCAGAGCAGCACACAAAGGCTTGCAACCCTCTTGTTTTTAGCTGTATCCTGCCTGGGTTGAGAAAGTAAACAGTTTGAGGCTGTGTCAGCAGCCAAACAAGAGACCTACAGAGAAAACCCACAAGTCTTCAGGAAACTCCGTGGGTGACTCAGATGGTGTTTTTGTCTGAGTACCTGTTCATTCAGTAACCCATGAGGGCAGCGGAAGCACTTTTTGTAGTGGTGCCACCTTATGAGTGAAACACAAACCTCTAGTGTCGGATGTTTGTGGTCATATAAAGACTTGAGAATCCCTTCCAGCCAACAGATATTTCAGGAATTCCACTGCTGAGCTTTAAAATAATCCCAGCCCTTGCTGGGTGCTGCAGTTTCTTTCTGATCTTCCAGCTAGGGCTGCTGTAGATGGAGATAGATGTGACAAAGAGCAGGCAGTTTCCCAAGGACAGCTGTGCTTCCTGACCTTCCTGACAGCCAAGAAGGTGCCTTTCCTGGCTGTCTGGCCCTGCCTTGCTGTGTGACATGCACCCAGCCAGGCAGCAGCCTCACTAGTGCCCTGTACTGTGTTGCTGCAAAGCTGTGAGAGATGTGTGGGCAATGCTGGAGCACAGACTGGGTGCAGACACTCTGCCACGTTGTATGGAGTCCTCAGGAAGGACTGTGTTGTAGAAATGGAGGGCTGTACTGCCAGTCTTAATCGGACCTCCAGGAAGCAGGCTATTTTCTGAAGAAAGAAGATACCATAAAGGTCCATGGTTTTAAGTCCCTCTTAGTCTTTCTCTTGGACATTTAATTTTACCTGCCTGGCACACCATTCATGGTAGATGTTTGGCGTATTCCAAGTAGGTAAAAACATGAGCCACCTCCTTGCAGAGGGGAGAGGGAAACTCAAAAACCACAATATTGAATCCAGGGGAGCTGGGTAGTATTGGCTTTCACCAACGTTTTCTTTGTGGCCTAGGAAGAAAAGTTTCTGCAGAAGCTGCTTAATAGCAATAAAGAGCATCCAAACATTACTCCACAGAAAGCAGAAATCTACCAGGAGACAAAGGTTGCACCGAACAGGACCAAAGAATGTGGATCATTTGTCTGTGTTTTCCAGGTTGTTTTTCATGGTAAAGTGAGAATAAAATTTAGCTCTTTAATATCAGCATTGCTGGTGGAGTCTCTGTAAGTGCTGACCACAGACCTAGTGTGCTTCTGAACAGCAGGCACCTATGGTGCATCCTTCCACCCTCCTGCCCTACTACTGTGCCCAGTGCAACCGTTTTCTCCTTGGGGTGTATGAATGTGTTCTTGCCTTGTCTGCTGGCAAAATCCCATCAAGAGTTCATCCAGTCCCTTCCGTGAACTGTGATAACGTCCACTGTTTAAATCTCTGGACAAGTAGGATGCACTGAGAGTTGATGGATGGAGGAATAATAAAGCAGTTGAGCTGATCCCCTCCAGCCAATTTATTCCCTGCATCACATCGCCGTGCAAACCGAGTGCCTGTCATTAGTGCTTACAAAGAACATGGGGGACAAGAGGCCAGCCTGAAACCCCCAGAGCCCTGGCTGTATGGAAATGGCATTACAGTGAAAGGTAATGGGGAAGGTGTTGACTAAAACCTGACGCTTCTGTGTCATGAGCTCTTCTAAGCAGGAGGCTGTGCTATACATTTGCTGACAGATGTATACACACACACACACCCCGTAGCAACGCACCGTGTGTGTACACACACGTACACAGTCCTGATGGATGATCCTGATATTACCAGAACTTCTTGTACCCAAGTGTCTGAGACTTAAAACTGTAAAAGAAGGGAAGGTCCTTAAACAACCCTTGATAGTAGAGATGGGACATCTGGCTATGCTGCGTTTTCCATGGTTACTTGAGACCTTGATTTGTCAGCACTGATGCTGCTATCACTTGGATGCCTGAATCTCTCTGTTGCCTCCTCATCCCTGGCTAGAGGAATCAAACAAAAGTAAGGAGAAGAACTAGCCTGTACTACCTTTATCAATTTCTTTCCTAAGACCCCTCTTGCACGTACCAGGCAAGATGGAGAGAGAGCTACTGTGGGACCTCTCAGTTCTCTGATACTCCTTGTCACCAAGGCTATTTATGAAGCATACTGGTGCCCACACCTTTGCCTCCTCTCTGCTATAAAAAGAGAAATCTTGCTTTAGTTCCTTAGGCTGATGTGGGTCCTCTGCGCCTGTGACTAACAAGAGTTACTTAGGGCATAGCATGTCCATAGCCTTTCCTTGCATGTTGTTGTCTAGTTTTTTTATAATCCCAAAGTGTGTCTCTATGCTGTGAGATGGGCAAAAGTGATCCAGAGTTTGATCCATAGGATCAGGTAGTGAAAAGTTCACTGCAAGGATCTTGATCTTGTCCATCCATATAAAAGCAATCGAAAGCCTGGTCTTGCTCATCATCTAGGCTCTTCCTGTGGTGCATGGAAAGAGGTGAACCATTGCAGGGGATGATGCATCTTGTTCTAAAATGGACACCTCTGGGGGTTGGCTCACCCTGCCTATTTCCCAGGGAGCCTAAAAGAGGGAGGTGAGGAGACGTACAGATTCAAGTTATAGTTGATGCTTCCAAACTCCATTCTCTCCACCCATGAAGTGCTTTTATTCTGGGCTAGGGGCAGACTGACTCTGTGCATGCTCCTCACAGTACACGTACACTGGCCTTTTGTGGAAGCTGGAGAACCTGTCATGCATCAGAGACATTGTCTCTTTCAATCACCTTTATATGAGTTCCTTTTTCTGATGAAAGCTTTCTAAAGGGTACTTGTGTGCTGAATAGCCATTGTTGATAATGCACGATATGAAATCCAAAAGGAAGGCTCAGATTAAATGTCACGCACTTCACAGTCGGGAAATTCAAAGAGCCTTGTTGATCTGTGCATAATTCGGGGGTTGACAGCTCATGCATAAACAAACGTGCACATCCACATACATGGATGTGTGCAGTTTTCTCCTGACTCAGCAGCACATAAAAGCAAAGTCGGCTGAGTGTGAGTTCCAGGGGGGTGGGGGGCCGTGTTCGTAGGGAAAGCCTGTGGGTTTTTCAGGACTCTGACTTGAGAACCACACTGGCAAATGCAGTCACTTGTTGTTAGTGTGGTGGGCTTCCTTCCTCCCTCCTCCCCTGTGCAGCTCCGTGCTGAGCTGTGGCTGCTTTGATTTTCTGCATCTGGGTTTTGTCTGACCGTGAGAATCTTCCGAGAGCTTCTGGTGTGTGCAGTATCAATGTGAGGTTCACCTCAAGGTTTCCACAGTGCTTTCTCCCACCAGCAGTGAAGGAAGACAGAAAAAAATTGATGTCATGCTAAACTGGCTGTTAGTCAGGCTGGGAAGGGCATTTCTGCCTCTGACATGTTGTGTGTAGTGAACCAAGGGCTGCACAGGAGTCCACAGAGCGGGCCTGGGTGTCACGAACTGGCACTGGTAGGGTACAGAGGTTGGGCCGCTGCTTGTGAAATGTTTTACCTGCTGCACATGAGCCATATGAACTTCTGTGGTAGATTTACTTTTCCTATACAGCTGGGAAAACTGAGGTCTCAGAGGTTTAATGACCCAGTCTTGATTTTATGAAAGGAGAAGCATCACTGCCAAACCTATAATCTAATAGTTTGGCTTCCAGGCTTCCTCTGCATGCTGTGCTGTAGTTCTGTTCCTAAAGACAGCTGGTTTCACTTTCAAGTGCCTCATTGCAGGAGAGGGGCATACTTGTGGCTCCTCCTTGTTCTGGGGGATGCTGTGGGACAGTGCTCCACAGATATGTCCCTGTGCACCATGTGCTCCCCCTCTAGTGGGTTGCTAGAAGTTTCTTTTTAAGTTGTTTCACCACCGACTTGTGAATTAGCAGAGCCTGTGCTAGCTCTGGCAGCAGCTATTTAGAAGTTTTCCTCTTCTAAATCTGTCCTCCTAGCTCCTGTTTGCCCAACATGGGGAATTTTGCATCTGACATTTTTAGCAGTAACCTGTTGCTATAGAAACTGCTAAGGTGTCAGAGGGAGATTTTTGCCACGTTGGGATAGGCTACCAAGTAGTTGAAGTATGTGTTTTGTTGGGAGGCCTTCTCCATCATGTTTTTGCTAAGCAACTCCCCAAGCCTGTCTGCATGTCTGGACTTATTTCATGTCTAAGGAGCCATGAGGGAGGGATAAACCCAGAGTTCAAATTGTGTGTGAATGCACAGGAAATATTGGCAAATTGTTTAGAGAAGATGTGAGAAGGTGTTCCCAAGATGCAGTGGTGGATCCAAGTGGTGTGTAGGGTGGTAGTCCAGGGCTGAGAAATCACAGGTGGTATCAGTCTTTAAGGCAGTAAATGGTTGACCTAGAAGCAGGAGTTGAGACTCTCAATGACATCTCCTAGGAAGGAGTCTGGGACAAGCTGCTTCTCTCACCCTTGAGACCAAAATATGAATGCCAACATATTTGGCTGGTCAGGTAGTCTGGGACAAGCTGCTTCTCTCACCCTTGAACCAAAATATGAATGCCAACGTATTTGGCTAGTCTGGTAGTCTGGATTCTCTTTACTAACCAGCCAAGAGATCATCCAGTGAGACCCAAAGTAAGTCCACACAAATCAGCCCATGTCTCTTATTTGTGTGTATGTATATGTATATATAATATATATTTAATATATATTTTTATATATATTCATGTACAAATACGTGTATGTATATATAAATATATATGTACATTTTTATATATATACATTTTTATAGGTGTTATTTGTTAATACATAACTTATTATTTATAAAGGAAATGTATTTATATAAATAATAAACTCTTACAGGATGTGCATGTAACCATGTATATGGGAAATGCTCTATAAAAGGGTTGTTGACAACTCAGCTGTTGACTGATAGTCACTTGGGCCATTTCATATCAGGCCTGATTTACAGGACTTCTGTGTTGTAGAAGAAAACTTTATTGCCTGTACAATGAGAAGTGTGAGTCCTGTGAGTGCCTATGTGCCTGGGACTCAGGAAATATCCTGGCTAGACCAAAAGGCAATCTTGCTGCTTAATGCAAATTTATTCGTCTGCCCTTTTTCCTCCCTATTGTGTGTGCCTAGACTGCACATCTGGTCATATCATGACAGACTATGGAGACGAGAAACCCTTTGTTTTCTACACAAATGGAAGAAAATAATCTGATGCTGCTGGGGTGTCCTGCAGTAGTGGTTCTCAGGCTGGGGGTGCAAATCGGCCCATGAAACTGGTTGGGAATCTGCTTTTGTGGCTCTGGAGTGGAACAGACTCATTTCGTCTTCCATTTCGTGGATGTAGACATGTTGGTGCTGTATAAATCACAGTGGTTGCCTTGTGCTGAGCAAGTTCCAGGACTGCAGATAGAGAACTAATGTTGCTGGAGGTGTAGATTATTGTCTTTGGGGAGGGAATCCATCGAGAATGGCTTTGAAATCACTATTTCAGTGACAGTACACAGATGGATGTTGTGTTTGTGTGTGGCTCAGGGGACTTAATGTCCCAAATTGTAGCTTTTAACAATTTTCTTTTGAGTTCTGGAAAAAGACAGAGGTGCGGGGAATTGTTGAGAATAAAGAGCATTGGCTTCCTGGAGCATTTAGGAAAGTCTCTTGTAAGGTGCTTGGGGGCACAGTGGAAAGAAAATCTATGGAGGTTTGAGGCTGTGAGAAAAGAGGTGCCCAGAAGCCCCAGGTTACTGTGAAGATTCAGTGTCCAGCGGTGTTGAGGATAAGCAGCATGTGTATGGACTCCTCCCTGCTCCTCCCAGGGTCTTTCCACAGAGTTCTTTGAGCCTCTGTCATGCCTCAGGTGTGAGGCAGAGGAGGTGAAATGCAGAGTTGCATCATATTTTCTGTAAAACTGACCTGTATTACCCTGTTTGGTTGAAGGACTCTCCCAGCTTTTTAAGCTGCTCTTTTTCAGTAGCAAGGGTTGATTTACTTGGCTGTGGGGTTTTTTGTGTTTCTGTGTGTGTGCATATGGGTTTTATTTCCCTTCTAAAGTTTCCCTGTCGAAATCATCTGCAGGACATATGGCCTGTTAAGCTTCTGGGGCTGTCTCTCACAAACACCTGTCTAAGGCAGCTGGGAATCAACAAGGACTTCTCCTCTTTTAATGCCCTTAAAGAAAAACAGCACCTGATCCTAATATGTCCTATTTCCCTCTCTCTCTCTCCATCCTCCCAGCTTCCTGGGAAACTTAACTGCTTGGCTGTGGCCATCTGTTGAGACAGCGAGGGGCTGGGTGGGAGGTGGCAGCCTGAGCCTTTGGGGAGAGCAAGGGCAGCTTTGGGGTGATGGATTGCTGTGGCTGGCTGGGCTGAGAGCCTGGGTGGCAGCGAGACGGATGATGCAGGGGGTGGACTTTTATGTAAGTAACACAGATGAGAGCTGCTGAAGCAGCTGTTGTACACTGTTGTGCTTGTACCTTGCATCCTTTGTATTTGCAGCCAAAACACACCTCAGCAGCCAGGGATGGGCTACTTGAGAAGGCAGGGTAGCGTGGCCAGGCCTGCACGTGTGGGGTGAGTGCACGTGTGTGGTAGATGAAGGGTGAAGTCTGTTTGTCCCCCGTGGTGGGAGCCCACTGAGCCCATACAGAGGGGCCACGGTGGGGCCAGGTGTCCAGCTGTGCACCAGTGGGGAGTCCTGTGTACCGTGCCGGTCACCACAGCTGTGCAGGGTGCCTGCCCGAGCACATCCAGGGTGTCAGAGGCTGCCCCACCAGCTGCTGCGAGATGCAAACAAGCATTTCTCCCCTGAGGTGCCACCCAGGCTCGCGTAGAGGGGTCAGCGAGTTGCTGCAGGTGGTGCTTGGCAGGCCGGCAGGAGTGAGGTTGCTGTGTTTAATTATAGCTTCTGTTTGAGAAACTGGTAGAGCAACAGAGCTTTTTTAACGTCTTCTCCAGAAACTGAGCACTTTACAGGTTTTTATTGCTATATAACACATCCTGTGACACAGACGGAAACTTTCCTGTGGTATCTGCAAAAGGAAATTTGAAACCTATGGGCAGTAAAATTCTGGAGATGGGCCGTACCTCCCAGATGCTATGGGATATAGCCAATAGTGGTTCTTCTTGGGGCAGGATGTTTATACAGCCACAGGGAGCCTGGGGACAGGAGCTGCTGCGCCCAGGGGCTGCAGAAGAGCAGTGGGGAGGAGGGTGCAGGGGCTGAGCCTGCTTGGGCTAAAGCAACCCTGAAGCAGACGGAGGAGAGGATGCATGGAAAAGGCTGAGCAGACTTTGGCTGTCCTTTTTTTGGTGAAGTGGTGATTGAGTAAGCAACACAAGTTAACTCTTTCCTCCCCAGCAGGCTGCAGAGACTCATTGTTCCCTGTTGAGGGTGATGCTGGCCATATCCATTATGTTTGAGGTTGTCAGAGCTGCTGTAGGCACTGGGTGCTGCTGCCTTGTGAGTGGGGGCTTTGTGGTCATGGGTAGCTCTGCACCTCTCACAAACAGCATTGGAGGGCATCCAACGGTGTCTGGCCATGAGACGTGCCCAGCCTGAAGGATGAGCTTTAGATGTGCCTGAAGCTCTTGGTGTGTTGCAGATGATTTGGGAGATGATCTGGAGGCACCCAGTGAAGATGTCCTTTGACCTAAGGATCTTGCTTTGCACTTTCATTGTGTGTAGGAAATCTACTGCCTAGGTTTGTAGGTGTTCCCTAGGGATGACACAGTGTCCCTGTGCCTTTTAGAGTCGCTTAAGGAAGCAGCAGGGCTGTGGCAGGGCTGGGGATGAGCCTTTGACAAGACATGCTTCCTGCTGGTATTACAAAGAGCCTTCTGTGCTGAAAGGGCTGGTGTTTATGTGGAAACGGAGTCCTGTGTACCTGGCCTGTTACAGGTGAGAAATCTGAAGTCTCCCTGTTGCTTAGGTGTACAGACTGTGCCAGACGGAACGGGAGCAGCCGCCGCATTTTGCTGCTGTGGTGGCTGAGTGCTAATTGTTTTTACTGCCTGAGCATCAGGTTATTTTTGGCTTGATGAAGTTTCATTCCCAGCTGGCTGGTGGTAGAGAGTTCCTAATAATCTAAATCTCCACGCTTGATAGAATCTAGGCAGGGAGCTGGTTTGGTCACCATGGGTTGGTTTGGGATGTGCAGTTGCAGAAATACAGCATGGATATAGCTATATCTTGGTAGTTACATGGGACACGGGGAGTTCTGGCTCAGGGTCTGCTGCACCATGGGCTTCCAGGGGAAACTCTTGTTAGGCCATTTAGATAGGATGCACAAAGATGTTTTGTGGTTCTCTGGTGTGGTTTTGGGTTAGACACAGGGAATTTACCTCATCCCTCAGGATTTCAGATTTGCCAACAGATTGTAAGCATGTAAAAGTGAGCAGACTGAACCTTCATATGTGGTGGGAAAAAAGGAGTCTTGGGTCCCATGCGATTAGGCAACAGTGTAATGTTTGCAAGGACCAAGGTACTTGGTAGGTCTGTGGATCCTGTCCTTAATCTACTTGTGTTTCTACCACCTCTCCTCTTTACCCTGCCCCATGTGTTTGAGCCCAGGCTTTCTCAACAGCTCTGTGGCTGATGAAGTATAGGGTCCAGAGCAGCTGCTATGGACCCAGTACTGTCCTCACCAGCAGAGACTGAACTGCCACAGCCTGAAGGAACATTAGAAGAGCTGGACAAATCAATTACAGCTGCCGGCCCTTGCAAGAGAAATGCTGTGGACATCAGCCCATCCATGGGGGCCAGGTACAGCACAGCTGCCACGGTGGATGCCCCTCTCATGTGCACACTCCCTTGTGCTGCTGCTGTGCTGGAGAACTCCCCTGGGCTCTGCCAGATTGCTCCCAGAGAATTCCTGTATTGGAAAGGGACACTGCCTCTGCTTCATACTTAGTATTGGTTCTCAGCCTGTGCTCTGTAGAAGATGCTGAGGCATGGCAAGTGTCCTGTTAGGCTGTTACAAAGGACATGCAGCCACTGTACCTTCTTGGTTAATTCTTAGGTGTAACAAATCAAAGCGGGCTCGAGATGTTGAGTTGTCTCACTGGCCTGAACGTGATAGAGCCGAACAAACTTGTGTCCAGCTTAAATGTATAAACATTTTCATTGTCCCAGCTTGACTCCAGTTTCATACTCTCTTCCCCTGCTTGCAGATTGGAATTGCCATCGAACCCTTGGAGTGAGAGGTTCTGCAGTGCCACCTCTTTAATTCAAGCACCACTGCTTTGTCAGGTAAAAGGCTGCACTGTGGATGGCAGTGCCATCCAGCTTAGCAGCAGGCAGCATCCCTGTCCCCAGGGCCCTGGGGAGGCATGTCCTCCCAGGCAGGCAGGTTGCCACCCACGAGCAGTTTGGCTCTGGCTTGCGGGAGCCATAGGCAGTCAGCTCCAGGTGCTGCAGGAGCAGGGTCTGGTTCTGCACCTCGCGGTGGGTGCACAGCTCTGGCTGCTGCAGCACCGTGGCGTGTGCAGTTGAGTCTCCTCTCTCCCACGCTGCAGAGCTCTCCTCTCCAGACGCTGGGAGGGAAGCGGAGATGCTGGGGGAAGAGCTGTGGAGGTGGGGAGAGATTGAGCTATCATTAGCGTGGCACCAGTGAGGTTTCTTTGCACCACTAAGCAGTAGCTATCAAAATTGAATGCAGTATGCTGAACAGCTGAGCAAGGGAGCAGATACTGAAAAGAGCCTGTGAAGAAAAGGGATCTATGAGGAAAAAACCCTCTTTCAGCTGCACATAGGCACTGCCCATCACAGAGAGCTGTGGCAGGGAGTAGGAATTGCCTGTTTATGGTGGTTGATCTGCACAGTCCCTGGCATGCTTGGGAAAAGGATTAAGGAGGAGAGAATCGCAGGAGAAAGAGGAGGTGGAGGTTTCCCTTTGCAAACTCACAGGCTAATAGAAACCATCCTCTAAATTGTCAGTGTGTCAGGATACATTAATGTAAGTATAATGCTTTCAAATCCTCAGCATCTTCTATCTGAATGTCACTGAATTAGCGCTAATTGCATTCATTAGCTCGTTAGCCATTAATATTCAGCATTCGTTAGGCTGGCTCTGTCTCTGGACACTGGGGGTAATGAGATGTGGGACTGGCTGTGGGGCCATGCCATAACTGTGCAGTAGGATTGTGGGTTTATGTATCAGATTGTTTTATTGGCATTTGTGTATGGCCTGTGTTGTCCCAGCTCTTGGCCAGTGGCTTACCACAAATTAGTGGAAACTTTTAATGGGAGAGCAGTGTTAATGATGATGTGGATACATTTCCACCAACTCCCGCCCTGAAAGCAACTGGCGAGACAAATGACGAAGGCAAATTTTGATCTTTTGGCCTTCAGCCAGTTGCAAAACTGCCTCTGTAATGACAAAGCTCTTCAGTGCAGTCTTCATTGGTGAGTCATGGAGTCCCACCTTTCTTTGCTTCTTGCTCTCAGGAGAAATCCTCTATTACTTTTTTTTCTTCCTTATTTTTTTTCCTTTTTTATCCTTCTTTTTTTCTTCCTCCTTCCTTTCTTTTTTTTTCCCCCCCATCCTATCTTCCCTTCCTCTAGCATTTCTGACCATGAGGCCAGAGCAGTAGGTGTGGGCATCAGGCTTTCCCTAGCAAGAAACTAGGAAGGATCCAGAAGTGCCAGGATGGCATGGCCAGCACACTCAGCACCCCAAGTCCTGTCAAGACCAGAAAGCCTCAGGTCTCTTATCTCTGAGGAGAGCCAGTAGGATGCTCCTGCTCAGGCCCTCTGCCAGACTTTTCCCTCACTTTAGAGATGTGGGATGGCCTCGGAGTGCTCCTGAGGCTCATAGTGAGAGAGAGGAACATTCACCACAGGGGTGTTGCTTCAGGATTGGAATGGATGGCTTTGATCAGAAAATGCTGGGTTAGAAGTACCACAGCGACATGTCTTCTCTGGTTTCAGCAATTCTGGTGGGAAACCACTCATCATCCAACCTGGTGAGTCTGGGTCAGCCAGGAGCAGAAAAATTTGCAAAAACTGTAGCTAGTTAAAGAGGTCGAGCTTTTCTTTTAGACACATCACTCTGGCTTTGGGGTGGATGTTGTGTGCAGATTATCTAGATTTGAATACACACAATTTATTGTGACAGCTCAGGTTGGCAGACCCCAGACATGATAAATCTTTCAAACTTTTCTACTGTCAGCTACCATTTGAGCTTCCTGCCTTGTGCTCGAGGGTAGGCCTGAGTATACAGCTTCTACCTTCCTCCTGAGCGGTTGTTTTCCACTGTCCCACTTCTGAAATATTTCTAGACCCTGACTGCTGCATCTGGCTTTGTGCTGCCTTTCCAGAAACCTGGGCTTAGATATTCAGTGGAATAAGAGCAAAAAACCCATAACCAAACAAGCCCTGCTACAATCCAAAAGAAGTACCTCCAAAGCACTGAGTAGCTCAACTGGCTCACTGAAAAGCATTTTACCTGGTCTGCTGAAAGGATCTTATTAAACCCTTGATCATGGGGTTCACCTTTTGCACCATCCCAGCAAGACCTCTTAACTTTGCCTTAAAGAAAGAGTTATGTTGGGTACTTGCAGACAGGACTGGCTGTTCTTGTCTAAGCCACCACAGGGAAGGGTTTTCCTTTGAGAGGGAAATCCCTCGCAAGGCACTGGGACAACATCTGCATGCACAATCCCAAAATAATTGTACCTCATTTTACTACTCTACAAAGACTTGTGAAATATTTAGACAACATAAATTGTCTCCTCCTGGGGCAGCTCTGGGAAGGCTTGGCTGGGGCACAGGGCTGCTGGTGCTTGAGCCCTACACTTACATGGATTAGCTGTGCTTGGTGCCTGGGGGGAATTTCTGTGGGTCTCTGGGAGGGTGAGGTGGCAAATGGAGAAAAGTATTTGTGTTCAGCTGAGCCAAGATGAAATGAAGGCAAATTGGAAGAAAAGGCTTTCCAAACTGAGGGTTTCCAGGGTTTTATGATTGCGGGATGAGACAGAGTGATTTCACGGGACTCAATACCTGTACCTTTATACTCATGCCAGGGCAGAAGTTATCTTTTTCAATTCTCTCAGTTCCCTGTATTTACTTATCCCAGAGAGTATTTGTAGTTTCTAATTGCCATTATTTCCCAGAAAGCAACGTGTCTTCAGGGAAAATCATGCCTCTAGCTTCTTGTTGTTCTGGCACAACGTGAGGGCTGCAGCATCTGAGGGGGAACACACAAATAAATACCTGATACTTGTTTGGGGTTTGACCTGAAATGGCAGCTGAAGAATGTGATGTATTGCATGGGAAAAGAAAAAAGGCCAAGTATTAATGACTTTAATTCCCCTAGTCTGGGAGGCACTTAATTCCCTAATCTGAAAAACAGCAAAGAGGTACTATTGGGCATTGCCTCATTCTGGGATAGACAAGATTATGGTTTGTAGGTCAAAAGCATTTATAACTAAATGTCCATGCTAAAGCCACTCTGCTTTGATTTTTTTTCTTTCCCCCCATGGCAGATCCCGGTGAGGGCAGGATCAGCCTGAGATGAGCCACCTGTAACTGGGGCCGGCCTTGTTGCCAGGGCTCCCTGCCCCGCAAGGATGAGGAGCCATCTGCCGGCCTAACAGAAAGATTTTGTGGCAGTGGTTGTTTTATTTTCCCCAAAAACCTTGTGGAATTTCATGTGACAGCGGAGCCGCTTCCTGCACCCTCCTTACGCTACCTCGCAGCCAAGGGCTCGGCGGGGCAGGGCCACCACCATGGCGGCGAAGCAGCCCCCACCGCTGATGAAGAAGCACAGCCAGACTGACCTGGTGAGCAGGCTGAAGACACGCAAGATCCTGGGCGTCGGCGGGGAGGACGACGACGGCGAGGTCCATCGCTCAAAGGTGAGGGCAGCAGAGAGGGAAGCCCGTGTGCGGTAATGATGGAAAAGGGACCTTCTGCTGGGCCCGTCTGTGTGGTTTGGGGTAGTCACACCAGGCATTGTGAACAGGAGCATGTTCACGTGAACACGAACAGCTCTGGGCAGTGTGCACATGAGGGCAGGACAGATACTGTGACACCCCGAGGGCTCTGCAGGAGCCTGTGCTCCATCAGGATGTGACATGCAGGTGATGTGTGTGAGGAGTCAGCTCCCTTCTTACATAAGTAAGAGGAAACAAGAGTTAGTGTTGACTCTTCTTCTGCATGCTGCAGGTGGCTGATCCCAGTAAGGGAGCAGTAGAGGCTGCAGCTCCTGTTGGAAATCAAGGCAGGTGTTGGGACCAAGGAGTCACAGATGAATCCCTTGTTCTCCTCCTCCTTCCAGCCCTCTCAGAGAGAAACTCCGACATGGGATTAGATATGTGGTTTTGCGCTGGTGACTGCTGCCTAAAGACTGGGGAAGGATCTGCTTAGCTTGTGCCTTTCATTTGAATTTGAATTTCAGATCAGCCAAGTACTGGGAAATGAAATCAAGTTTGCAGTCCGGGAGCCACTAGGACTCAGGTAAGGTGTTGGACCACCTTGGAGCTGGATCGTCTGAGGGCCCTTGGCCATAGCATTCCTGCCACCTCTGGTTTCTGACACCAACTCTGCTGCTGTGCCAGCATCACTGCTCCCTGCAGGGGCTTCTTGGAGACTGTGGAACCAGACCAGCTCTGCCTTCTTCCCCCATAAATGGGCCCAAGGCCCTCAAGTCCTTTTCTCATTGCGCGTGCAGAGAACTAGAAGGGCTACATGGGGCTGGAGGAGTTCCTGTTCTACTATGTGACAGGGTGGTGTGTCCTGTGGGGACCCTGCTTTGCACCATCCTCTTGGCAGGGTCACTTCCCTCCTTTGCTTGGGTGAGAGTCTGTCTCTGTCTCATCAGCAAGGCTGGTTTGCATGCTGAGGCTGGAGCTAGCGGGATGCAGAAAGCCGAGCCTTTCCATGGGAGGTTTCTGGCTGCCTCGCTCGTGCATGGGGGAAGGATGAAGGCTGATGAATGAGCAGGCAGCCAGAACTGCTTTGTGAAGTATGAGTGATGGGGTCACCTCCAAGCTCATGCTCCTCTGTCTTCCCTCTCATGCAGGGTCTGGCAGCTGGTTTCCGCCGTCATGTTTTCCGGGGTCGCCATCATGGTGAGTGAGGGATGTGGTCCTGGGGAGAACCAGCTCCTGACTGCCAAAGGGGTGCCTCAGCATGGCCCTTTGGCCTCTGGCATTTATCTTCCTCCCCTGCCTCCTACCACTTTCTCCTGCGAGGCCTTTGCCCTCACTGTGTCTCAGTAACGGGCTTTGCCAAGTGTCCTTGGCAAGTTGTTCCCATCTCCAGAGTCCGTTTTCATTAGCAGGGCCTATAAACCAAGGAATGGCAGCCTTGGCCACAGCCATGCAGCCCATAGCTGACATGATGATATTTCTTGCGCTTCCCTAATTTCCAATTTCCTGGCCAGTGGCTCCAATCCCACAAAGGCATGATGCTGGAGCACTGCTGCCCAAGAGGACATTTTGGTGGCCCGGTGAGTTCAGGTTGCCGAGTTTCTCTCTTGCCTCTACCAGGCCCTCGCTTTCCCTGACCAGCTCTTTGATGCCATCTTTGAGGAGGAATCGGTGAGCAGCAAGACTCCCATCCGGCTCTATGGAGGAGCCCTCCTCAGTGAGTGCTGTACTGGGGCACACTGCTGCCCCACAGAATAAGGGGACAGGAGGCCTGAACAGCAGCAGGGGACAAAGTCCATGCCCAGCTGGACACCTGCCGCTGCAGAGCAGAACATCTGCTGTTAGCAAAGAAATTGCTGACGGGTATTTTGAAAAGCTTGGCTACTGCTGCTTTTTCCTAGCAGGGATTCAGGCGTGCTGCAGGCAGGGTAAGAAGGGCCGTGCATGCTCTGAATCCCTGGGGGAGCTCCCCACGCACCCCAGCAAAGGGAGCCGGCAAGGGGCCCGGGCAGGGCTGTGGGCTGCGGCTGGGGCTCCGTGGGAGCGGCAGGGGAGACGGAGCAGGCGGAGGCATCCCGGGGGCGGCCCAGGAGGAGCGGGGCGAAGGACAAGGAGGCGAGGGGAGCTGGGAGCAATGGTGGGGGAAGGAACCGGGGCCCGAGCCGCGTCCTGCAGCGGCACCGCGCGGGGCGGGCGGGAAGCGCGGCCCTGCCGCTGTCCCGGCCCTCGGGCAGCGCCCCCCGCTGTCCCCGCAGGCATCGCGCTCATCATGTGGAACGCCCTGTACACCGCCGAGAAGGCCATCATCCGCTGGAGCCTGCTGGCCGAGGCCTGCTACTTCGCCGTGCAGTTCCTGGGTGAGTGCCCGCGGGCCGGCCGGGACGAGGAGGAGGAGGAGGGTGCGAAGACTGTGCGCCCACGGGGATCGGCGGTGGGCAGGGCAGCGGTGCCAGCAGTGGTGGAGCATCTTCCCTGCCAGCTGCTCGTCTTTTTTCTCCCCCATGGAATAGCCTCTGCCCTGAGCTGCTCCTTTAAAGGTTGAACATCACCCTCTGACAATTCATTTTTTTTTCTTCCTGAAAATGTCCCAGGCTTCATAGCCAGCACAGGTCATTGCTGGAGCAGGCTGCCTAGATGCAAGGGTCTAACAAGAAAATATTATAGCAACCTACACTAAAAAGGGGGATGCTCAGTGTTACCAAAACAGAGCATAACAGTTTAGCTTGTTTCTGGGGAGCTTATCTATATTGAATGATGAAGGGGGTTCTTGTATGTGTGTCTTGGTAGCTCAGTGTGTAGCTGGTTTAGATATGAGCTATGTGTTGGTGGCCAAAAAAGAGAGGTATTCGATAGAGGTGATGTATATGGACTGTGTATATTTCATAGATGCTGCTAAAGCTGAGAAATGTTTATCAGCACTGAAGTGTTCAAGCAACAAAGCAAACTCAGGAGGATGTGGCTCCCACATTCACACCTGAGCGTAATGGAAACTCACATCTGCTTGAGTGACTGTTTCAGGCTGCCTGACTGTGGGGCTGCCTTGAAAGCAGGGTTTCTGTAAGGGAGAGCTCTGGGATCCATGGCAAGCTTCAAGGCTGTGAAAAGAAGCTAGTGAAGAGCCTCTGCCATGGGTTCACTGTGCATGTGAATAAGGCTGTGCTGAAAGCTCCTGCGCTCGCAAGGCTCAGCAGTTCCTGCCGAAGCTATGCGTTAGAGGGCAGCAGAAAACAGCTTTGTGCTATTTGTCTCCTTTTGGTTTTGCACCACCAACCTCTGCCTTGTCTCCCTCCTTCTCCTTCAGTTACCACTGTCTCCCTGGTTGAGAGTAGCCGGATAGCCACAGGTGCCGTGCTCCTCCTGGTCAGCCGAGCCCTCTTCATCCTCATCAGCATTTATTATTATTACCAAGTTGGACGTCGTCCCAAGAAAGTCTAATTCCTGGGCTTTTTGTTATGGGAAAGGTGGGAGGGGGGAGTTTGTGTCGGTAATTTTGCATTATAATTATAATTTTTAATCTTTTTTTTTGTTAGCCCTTTTGGTTCTAAAGTAGTTTCCTTCTTTACCGGCATGAATCAGTGTGTAACCCAGTGCTGGTGGCATTGCCCGGTGAAATAGGGGGAGCAACATCAGCGGGACCCCCCAGCCCCTCTGCAGGAGGTGAGGAGCAGTGGGAGGAAGGCTCAGGGAAGTGTGTGGGCCTGGCAGGCTCAGGGAAAAAAGCCAGTCTTCTGGGGGGAACTGGCTGATGGGATCACAGGCTCTGAACCCGCTGGAACAAAGCACAAAATAAGGCCAGCATATTGAAACCAAATCCCTGAGGATACAGGGCAGTAAGATGACCAACAAAGGACTCAGCTACTCTACTTGGTAAGCCTTGCACCTCCCCTGGTTTACAACCCATTCCCCTTTTAGCAAGTACCTACTGTCTAGGTAGCTGGGAGCTGGATAGGGTCAAGTTCAGTGTTTTGCAAACAGCTCTTCTTTCTTCGCTGCCAGAGGTGCATTTTTGTGTAGTTCATAGTTTTGCACTGGATGCTGTGCAGAGCTTGGCAGGAGATACAGCAAAAGAAGAGGGAGAGCTCTTGCTTGTTCCCTCTGCAGGGACAGCACTGGGAACAGTGGAGCAACTTGAATTACAAGACATGAGAAGTGAAGGAAGCTATTGGAAATAGCCCATTGAGCACAAAGACATCCCCTTGTTTGGGGTGTTTCATGAAGTTTCTAGGCTGGGGTCCTGTCCCCTTCACCCCAGAACACTTCCTACAGTTGAAGCTTTACAGATGATAGTAGCAGTGGTGGGTGTGCAGTAGCACCTGATGCTTTAGTTGAGCAGGGGCTGGAGTGCTGCTGTGGTTAGCACTGGTAAGAGTAGAGGACTGTAATGGTAAGAGCATCTGCACAGATGCTTGGGTCAGGGAGCAGCCTCTAGACATGGGCCCTGGCTGTGGGAGATGGTGTTCCAACTCTGCTAATACCCGCAGACATCATATCTCTTCTGACCTTGAGAAGAGAGGACCAAAGTTTGTAGCATTAAGATATTTAATATTTAACTGGGATGAAGAACAGCAAGGAGCGGAGCATATGAAGGCAAGGACAGACTAAATGTGCTTTAGTACTCACTGGCCAGTTTCTCCAACACCTCCTGGGCTTAACAGCATTGACTGCCCTGCTTCCTAGTTCTTTCCTTGTGGATTATCCCTGTCCACAGCTTGAGGCAGCATTTTTTATTCTCCATGGGACTAAAGCCAGAAGGTCTGTGTACAGGATACGGACTTATAACTCATGCACTACTGTTGACTGGATCAAAGCATGCCCTGGAATATAGCTGGCGTTCCAAAATCCCAGTAGAAAGATTCCTACACAAACAGAACTGCTTGTGTGAACAACAGTCCTCAAGCCACTGGTAAGACTGGGATCTACAGCTATTGCTATTTAATATCTTAGTAGAGTTAGAAGAAGGTAGTGGGTAGTTATTGTATGTTGTGTTAGTGCTTTTGGCATTTAGAAGCAGCTGCGTAAGCTTGGGACACTGTGTGCATTGTACTTACTGGCCATGCAAAATGTCTGTCACATAAGAATATTGGAAATTGTTGAACCGGGAAACATCACAACTGTAACTTAGTTTTTTGCCTAATAAGTAAGTCAAATGGAGAGGCAACATCCAACAGCAGGCTAAATTCTGGAGCCTCACAACAATACACGCTTGTCAAGCTGCTTTCAGCATGTCCAAAAATTATACTGAGCAACTAAAACTTTTAATTAAGAGAAGTGTTCCTGTTCAGATGGAAGAATTGGGCTCTAAGAGGGAAATCTTTCCCTATGAGGCAGATGCAGGCTGGAGAATATCAGAAATTTAGACCAAGTGGTGCAGTGTGCAGGAGCTGGAGCATGGCATGCTGTGGCTGTTGCTCTCCCCCGTGCATCCACCTGCATGGGCAGCTGCCATGGCCTCAGTGTGGCACTTTGGCTGTAGTTGTGGGTGTAGGTACGTGAAGCTTGGTTCTTTGTGTTTTGGGGCGTCACATGAATGTACACACAGATTGATGGTTGGTTTTTGGGGGGGTGGGAAATTATGTTTCTAGGACAGAGAAGTAAAACCTACCACAGCAAAAGCAATCTTACAGAAGAAGCAAATGGAGGGTCTTCTTCATGCTGCCTCCCATCTGTGTTGGCCACAGGTCCTATGAACTTAGTTATGGCTTGGGTCTGATTAGATACCTTAAAATGTCATCCCATAGGGGAGAGAAATGAGTTACTGCACTATGTGAGATCAGTACTCCAAAGACTTCTTGATGGTTAGGTCAGGTGGGAGGGTGGGGGAAGCAGTTACAGTTTTCCAGGGTAGCTTTAAATAAGGTGAGATCAGGTTCCTCTGGTCCCCTGATTAGCAGCTGCCTCTTTACACAGTCAGCCACTTCTAGGTTTGCCAGTCAGTGGCTTTTTCTGCTCCAACATAGAGCAAAGCCGAGGGGAGTGGCCACTTAAAAGATTTCATGCTACTTGGTACCTAGTCCTGAAAGTGGAGACATGAAGTTATTTTATTTTGATGCTTCTTGCTCCATCTTGCTATAAGTGGCCCATGTAGAAAATATGGAGCTCTACACTTCTCCAACTAAGCTGTGGTTCCTGGCATGTCCCTTCTCAGCAGCAAGGTGCTGCAGGAGAAACATTGCTAGGCCCACTGGAGGTGGTGGATGTGTAGCAGGTGAGGCCTAGGAGGAAGTTTCTCAGGGTGACTTGAGGATGGAGCCCAGGCAGAGCAGCTGCAGCACTGCCAGAAACCAACTGCACGTGGTTGTCTTCACTCTTTTGTGAGCGGGGAGAAAGGGAGGAGGATGCCAAAGCCTTTGTACAGAACTGTGTCCCCAAGGACAGAAGTACTGACATCACAGCTGCAGGTGGCAGTTGAGAACATCATTTGGGATCAAAAGCCTGAGGTGTCACTTCAGGCTCTGCTGCTGATCCGCTGAGAAAAAAAACTCCATCTCCACAGGCCTCAATTTCCTTCTCTTACATTGTGAGGGAGGCCTTGGGCTGATGTCATCTCCCAAGGGAGACTGCAATGAACTTCCTGCATGTGTACAATGCTGTGCAGGAGTGGGGGTCTGTTCCCCAGGGGATTGTGTTCCAAGCAGGCACAGTCCAGGACTTAAAGCTGACCCCCCTTTCTCTGCCAGGGATGAACCCAAACCATTG
The DNA here is from genome assembly GCA_013397775.1 of Eulacestoma nigropectus. Classification (NCBI taxonomy): domain Eukaryota; kingdom Metazoa; phylum Chordata; class Aves; order Passeriformes; genus Eulacestoma; species Eulacestoma nigropectus. Next base: position 3,115,933 of record VZTE01003367.1, read on the forward strand.
CATTCACAGAGCCCTCACCTTGGAGGGTGAAGAAAACTCATAGTGCACATAACTCCCTACATCATCATATTTGAGCCAACTGATATCTGGCAAACTGGAGCTGGTGACACAGGAGACGGTCTGTCTGTCCTAAGCTGGCCTCTTTTCTGGTCAAGGGTTTTTACTTGGGAGGGTGTGGGTGGGGGGTGTTGGTGCAGGGGAGAATGGGACACTTCGATTTATACCTCATTTTAGCTGCTGTACCTGAGTTTATTTCTCCTCTGGTAAGAAAGTGACTGTACTTAACACCAAGCAAATAGTGAAAATTAAAGCTGTTTCACTTCACTGTCACAATATCTTTCTTTTATTTTTTGGGTTTTTTTTTAAGAAATGCACTGTGCAGAGAGTGCTTCAGGCTTGTGTTCTGGTTTATATTACCAAAAAAAATTTCATTTCAATATAAAAAAGCATTACAGTAAGGAATACAGGATAAATTAGCTCCACTATCTAATAAAAAGAACATTTACATTTTTTTAAAATAGATTTCAAACATTATTTCACACGCAGCCCTTTTCCCAGGCATTGTTGACAGTCATTGGAGCATTAAATAGCAACCAGGAGCCAGGAATGCTGAGAGGGGCTGGGGGCTTGCCCAGGCTGGTCTCTTCTACTCTCTCCAAGGTGCTTGGGCCATGGTCACAGTGCTACAGCGAAGGAGATGTCAGCTCCTTCTGCTCTCCAGCCTGCCCAGAGTTCTCCAGCCAGCAGTGACTCCAGCTTGAGCCCCTGATCCCACAACACTCACCAGAGCTGTTAAAAACAAATACAAAAATACAATTGCTTCTCCTGCCTACAGTTCTGAAAACTACTGTACAACAGAGGGGGCAGCCACGAAACCAAGGGACAAAACCAACAAATTTACGCGCTTTGCCATACAGTGGGAGTCTGCTTTCTGGGCTTGCTTGTTCATTAAATCCCCCAAGGAAAATTCCTTCTGCGTGTTGCCAACTGCCACAGATCCTCTCAGACTTGCACATATCTTTACAGCTATCTCTAGTTCTTGTTTGGAATTGCTGCCTGGCCTTTTGAGCTGTGTTCCCAGTGGCTCGTGAGCCAGCCTGCAGAGAGGATTTGAAATCTTCACACAGCAAAGAGCAGTAGGGGATCAGAAAAGGTAGAAGAGGAGAAACAGCTGTGCATAGCCCAGAATAACAGATGTAGAAGAGATCCTTTTGAAGATACAGAGACTACCATTAGGGAGAGAGGGAAGGCAAGAAATCTAAAAACAGACAAAGCAATGAGTTGAGAATTAGGAAAGCCAAAGAGAAACAAGCCAGCAGCGATCATACTTCAGGCATATCCATTTATTACTTTGTGCTCTGGCTGCTTTGGTCTGGCTCCCCCAGCTCTAACAGGTTTTTTCCCCCATGCCACTGGTGGCAGAAAAAGGCTTTAAGGCTTTTTTTTCCCCTTCAGCCACCCACCATGCACAAATGAGGATATTCACCAGCCAGGCTCTGACCTGAGAACTCTGCATAATAAACTGAGGGGAAAGGAAGAAAATGGAGCCTGGGGGAGGCAGTGCTGCTTCTTTCGATCACCTCAAGCCAAATTACCAACTCTGCTGACAGTTTTGTTCCTTCCCTGGGAATTGCTCTCCCAGAACAGTCACTGACACCAGCTCCTGAGGCAGAAGGAGAACAGATAAGCTTGCTTTCTGCTCAGCCCATTCCCTACAAGACTGGTAGATGGAACAGATTTTTCTTATCTTAAGTGCAGCACCTGCTGCCCAGTACAAATACTGCTGGGTTTTGGCTAACAAAACTATTTTCCCGTATTAAACAACAGACCAGAGTTTAGTGCTAAAACGCCTCATTACAAGAAGGTCCGGAGGGAAATATTTCAGAACAGCTTTCCACAAGGTTTAATGCAACATCTGATGCTGCTCAGCGGCCCTGGCCACATATTTGGTTGCTGGAATATGCTGACTGCAGCATGGGGGGGCTGCAGTTCTACCTGCCCAGCCCTCTCCTGCCAATGAACAAATTGTTCTTAAATGAAGCTTGGAAAAGCTCCTAATGCCTCCTTCCTGTTCCTTAGTATCCTGATTCCCCAACCTAGATACTTAGCCATGATCTTCGTCTATTATGGCCCAGGCTTTCTGCTGCTTTCCTTCCTTGCCTGTAGCCTGTGCAGTGCCACTGGGAGAGCCCAAGGGACACAGCCGCAGGGGTCTAAGGGAACAGCCAGAGGACGAACATGCTGCTGTTGCAAAACCTGGGCACAGAGTTTAATGCACTGCTCCTTCCTTGCCAGAGATTACAGCTTTCAGAGAAGCTGGCTTGAGCCTATATAAAAGTGCTCCCATAATCCAAGCCTATAAAATCTGTAAAAAGACCTAATCTAAACAAGAAACCACAGCCCCTTCTGTCATTCCCCGGGTAAAATGAGTTTGGGGTCAGGGAATAAGTGACCAGATGAACAATTAAGGCAACGGATTGATGATTCCAGATGAGAGAAACCAGTCACCTGTCCAAGTCAATATCCACCACCACAGGAGCAGCAGCTGGAGCAGTTTGGCTGCACACTGGGTGCTCTTGGAGCCTGCCTAGGGGCTCAGCAGCTCCAGCCTAATCTCTGACCAAGGTCCAGTCTCAGGCATCTTTCTCAAGTTCACTTCCAAATGATCAAGTGGATGACGTGTTAGTTAAATACCAAACAATCTCAAGGGAGGAAACACTATCAACCTAAACAATTCTGACTTGAGGATTACTTTCATCATGAGCCCATGGGAGAATCTCAGGGGAAATTCTCTGACCAGAAATGATTCCACCAGACTGGTCCAGGAAAACAGCAGGGGAGTGGTTGACAAACTTCAGCCTCTTCAATCCAGCACCATGTCTGGACCTCCCCTTAGGGCTGGAAAAGCATGCAGGAACCACTGCAAATATTTATGCTAACAGAGCACCACAAACCATTTTTTTGCAAGTATCAGAGGAAAGGTAAAGATTTAAACATTATATCCTCCCTTTCTCAGGAAGGCAGCAGTATCAATGATGCTTGACCCAGAGCCATTATTTTTCCCAGGAGATGGGAACACCGCAGGGAACCATTTGGTCTCTTTCACAACAATGAACAATAAATCTTAGTAAAAACAGAAAGGTAGGCACCAAACTCTTGACCCTCAGCCAGCCTTAGGTGAGTCCCATTGCTAAGTTACATCACGCTGCCCCTGCTTGGGAGATCCAGAGAGAAGCCAGCTTCACTGAAGTGCTTGACTTCTCTAACAAGTTTCACGTGACAGGGGCAAAGCTTCCACTGAAGAACGTGTGTTTTCATCCTATGGCTGGAAGTTAAAGCCAGAATCACGCAAACGTTGACTACGCCTGCTTAGACAAGCCACCACTGCTTGTTTCAAACCCACCTGGACAGTCAAGGCCAACCTGTTGCTTTATCCAGCCCCTGCATGTCTGTTCTTGAGTCCTTTGTTGTCTAAAGCATGATAAAGCGGTGAATGGTAGGCTCAGCCTGGTATGAGAGGCAGCTGTGCTCATCCTCCCGCACCCCCACCAGCTCCGTCCATCTCTAGTGCAATCGGCTGCGCTGGCTCCTGCTCCACGGCTGCTGCGGGTGGCTCTGGGCAAGGGTCCGGTGTACAGTGTAGTGCACATCACCTCAAAGTTCCAGCCCCTGAAGTACAATCCTTTTGGTCATTCATATATTACAACCCTCTTTTTTTCTTTTCCTTTTTTCTCCCTGTCCCATTTTGTTAAAAAAAATAAAGTTTTTTGGGTGTTTCCAGGTTTCTTCGGATTTTCCTTCTTTCTTCTGAGTGTGTGGGGAACATGGTGGTTCATGGGCCACTTCTTACTGGATCCCTCGAAAGAGACACATAGCAAAAATCATGGCAAACAGCTGGGAAGAGGAGGGGGGAAGAAGAGGGCAGAAACAAAACAGAGAACCATATATGTCAGCTGCATCTTCCAGAAGATCGGCAAAGCCCTTCCTGGCCCTGGGACCACCCCCATTGCTCCCTTCTGCCCAGCACTCAGTGATGCAGAGAGGGGGACCCTTACCACCCAGGGGAGGCTGTGGCAAAACTCTTTCCACTGCCCCTCCCTCCCCCCCAAACTGTTAGTGGCTGCAGCAGCAGCCTGGCTTCATTCTCAAACTGCCCTTGGTGTCACAGGGGCGTAGAATCCACAGTCCCTGCTCTGCACATCATTGCTACTGCCTGGGATGGGCATAGCACAGCCTTTGTGGGAGGCTGCTGGGCCTCTCTGCCCAGACCTCTCTCCTTTGCACAAGATGAGGGGCTTTAAAAGTACCCAGCCATTTCCCTGCAATGCCACAGGGACATCATTTCTGGGCTAAAACCATGTCTGGTGGATGGATGTTCCTCAGAGACATCACCAAAGAAGGGGTTACTATTGCAGGACAATGAAGGTGCCCTGGAGCCAATACAGTTTCAGGCTCTAAGCAGAAGGTTTTAAAGCACAGGCAGGGTTTGAACCCATTAACCAAGTGACAGATCAGTCGGCTTGCCGGGGCACTGCGGCAGTGGGAGCAGTGCCTGTGGGGGGCCCCGTGGCGAGCGGTGGATCCCCAAAGGCCCTGTGCCCAGCGTGGCGGGGCACGAGCTCTGCGCAGGCCCGGCACGAGGTGGCACTGCAGGCGTGCGGCATTGCCCTGCCTTCTGTGTCGAAGGGTCGAGGACCCTCTTTCCAGGCAATTAAAACCACAGGCTGATAGCCTGCTTGCACTCTGCCAGAGCAGCTTCCCCTGGCGAGGGGGAGCAGCTGCCTGTTTGCCCCGCTGCTGGGAGCGTTACTGGCACTGCTTTTGTTCCAGTCAGACAACAGTAAGTACCTCAATAGCCAGCACTCCGATGGCCAGGGCTCCTGCCAGGTACACGTACGTCTCAAAGGAGTTCAGGATCACGGTGTAGCAGCCCTAGGAGAGACAAAACGTGGTGAGACACACCTGAGCAGCACGTTTTGTTGTTCTCACAGCAGAGCCCTCACTAGGACATGAGGTGCTCTCAGACCCAAGCACCACAAGCACGGCTCCCTCTCACCACCTCACCCAGCCCCACGGCACAGCAGGCAGAGATCTACGGGACAGTGCTGGGGAGGGGAAGGTTTTGCTGTAGTGTGGTGGGAGTGGTTCATACCCCTCACTGACCGTGAGGAACTGTGAGTTCTTGCAGGGCAGATAGGAGCAGCATAGAGAGGAATGCCATCCGCAAAGGGCAGAGACTAAGCACAGAGGGAAGGTCACTCACTGCAGGTGACAGACATCCCGGACCGGCTAGAGAAAAGGATGATTTATTTAAAGCCAAGGCAGGAGATTCTTGATTCACCTCTCACAGCCAGCAGCTCTTTAGCAGCCCAAGACCTTTTCTCTGTGCTTTCCCCCAAAAGAGGCTGGCTGAACACCTGCTGATCTCGCTATTGAAGAAGAATTTCATTAAGAACTCAGGGCCATGCACTATGGCAATTATTGCGCTTATGAAGCGTAGCCACCATCATCCTTAATTAAATTTATTCTTGCTAACACAATTAACAGCAGGTAGATCTTCCTGCAAAGGTTTCAGGGTGCTTCTGGAAATCACCAGCTTATCCTGGCCTCAGTTTTCCAGCCTAAAATTTCAACCCACTGGGAAATTTCTGCAAACACGTGACACATAAAGAGAAAAGTAGATTGGAGTTTGTCCAATATGAAAAGTAGCTTCCTCTCCACTGAGAATATACTTCACACATACATTTTAATCCTATCCATACTGCTAGGATTTTTTGATCACCTTTTTTTTCCCTTCCACCCATAATGAAAGTGTTGGAACTGCAAAGACAGCACAATAGTGATGCATCTGTGTCCATGCCAGACCTTGCTCACTGCAAGTAAGGCACAACCAGCGGAGAGTGAGGGAGGGCATAGAGAGGACCCACTCATGAGGCTGACCCAGGGGACCCAGACTGCTGGGGCAGTAACTGAGCTGTTAAAACCATGCTCTTGTCAACATGAGACTGCTCAGCATCAGCTCTTTTCCAGCCATGTTTCAGCCAAATTTTCAAACGAAAGCATCCAGCCCAGCAGCAAATGTTTGTGTGCTTGCCAGACCTCCAACCTCAGCCCAGCCTCCAGCATGCTCTGCTCAGCTGGCTACAGACAGGGGTGAGCACAAGTGTGGTCAGCACTGTCCTAGTGGCATGGTGTCCCAAGAGCTTGACTTTGCTCCAGCAATGCCTCAATTCAGCTCTCAGTTGCTTGGGATTGTCTCTCCTACTTTATAGAAGTGCACCACTCTGTGCTTGATGACACTCGCTGTGCACACAGCTTCTCCCACCAACACTGTGGTGACATGGGCTTTCAGGAAACCTTCCCTTTCCATGGAAGTTGTAAGCCTCAGCATCAACACTCGGGGAAAACTTTAACCCTCTTTCTCAAAATGCATTTCTCTTTCCCTCCCTGCCGTCTGTCATCTCTCTCCTCCCCATCTATTCCCAGCAATCAGACCTGGCAGAAGCAGCACTGTGCTATCTGCTATGATCTCTCACCCAGAGTGCCTTTGCCAACTATTTCCAGCTATCAGTCAAGGAACAGCTCAGATGCTGCTTCCAAACTCCTTTCCTCTCTTTCTCAATCTGCTCTTAAGTGCTGAAAAGAGGACCACTGCCTAGTTGGGAGGGAGAAGGAGGCTTGTACATATGGTCAGTACAGAGCTCAGTTGGTTTAACTGATGCTGTGGTGAACACAGCCAGGAACTTTGCTGGAAAGTTTCTTAAACATCACGTCTTGGTGACATTAGAAGGAAACTTGACCCAGTGTCAATGGGATGAACTGTCTTGTCCCAGTCCAGTATTGCAAAAAATTGCCAAGTCAAGAGGCCTGGCAAAAGAATCGTAGAATAGAACTAGAGAATGGTTTGGGGTGGGCAGGACCTTAAAGATCACCTACTTCCAACCCCTCTGCTACAGTCAGGAACACGTGTCACTAGACCAGGATGCTCAAAGCCCCATCCAACCTGGCCATGAACATTTCTAGTGATCAGGCATCCACAGCTTCTCTGGACAACCTTTTTCAGCATCTCACCACCCTCACAGTCAATAATTTCTTCTGTAATATCTGGACTAAAACTACCCTCTTTCAGTTTAAGGCCATTCCTTCTTGTCCTATCACTGCATGCCCTTATAAAAAGTCCCTCTCCAGCTTTCTTGTAGGCTCCGTGTAGGTACTGGAAGACAACTATAAGAAATGCCCTTTTTCTAATGTAAAGATAAAAGAAGCGGAGAAATGCAGCTTTCCAATATTTCTCTTCCTTAGGAAACAGACATGGTTTTCTGTGGCTGTTTAACCCTTGATGTTTTGATTGTATATATTGACTAGGAGTCTTTGTGAACTAAATTGGAACCACTCCTGCAGCCAGTAAGAGTCAGCTCCGTTCCATCCTACCTGACCTGTGCTGGCTTGCTAATTAACTTCTCAGAGGTAGTTCTAACCTTCAGAAACACAACAGAACTTGATCTAAATTTCCACCTTACCTCTCAATCCCTTAGGAAAAACTTCGTATTTCTGATGATACAGCACAACATGGACTTAGCAGTATATGCAAAGAAAGGGGATTTTCAAAATCAGCCGTATGCCGTCACTTCAAAAGCTGTCAGCAGGAGTGTAGCTAGGATGTGAGGTACAGTCAGGGCCTGCCAGATTTGCTAGCTACTCATGGCCACTGCAGCCATCTCTTACTGTGCCCACTGTGAAGCTCCTTTTCCTAGCGTTCGGCCTCCCTTACCTGCCGGTTCTGAAACCTCTCGACGCCTGATAGACAGGCTTCCTTGTTAACAAACATCCCTTCCCGGCTCTGCAGCTCTCGCTGGCAACAAGCCTCCGGTGGCGCCTTTTCCAAAGAGGAGTATGGAAGATGAGGGATAGCTTCAAAATCTTCTGGTCCATTCACTCCACAGCAGGCAAACTAGGGAGAGGCACAGAGAAAAAAAGAAGGCAGAATTGACACTTTTCTCTGAAAGGCAGACATGAGAAATCTATCAAAGACCTATTCTCTTAGGGATCAAAGCTTTAGTCAAAGCAGAGACAAAACAACCATTGTCTCCAAAGAAGTGGGTTGTGACGGTACCTTGGAGCTTCTGTTTCATTGAAGTCTTTTTTATGAAGTTCCACTGTTTCTATGTCATACTGTAGATTCTAAGGTGCTACTGGGAATACTGCTGCAAACTACGCAGGGCTTTGGGGCATATCCAGAATGACTTGCTTGAGATCACCCAGCAGTACAATCCAGGCTCCCAACCACCCCTTCTCCCCATAGCTAATGGCCAGGATTGTTGCTGCTCAAAGGCATTGCTAGGTGATTCAAGTAAGGTTTCCTCTTTAGGATTCCAGTCAGATGCTTTTTAAGGATTCAAGTCATACTCTGACTCCGTCTCCTTTCAGTCAGCAGAAGGAAATGTCTTTATTAAATCCTGAATCAGCATGAAGGGCAGCAATCATCCTTTCCTTTAAAGTTTAAAATTGACTTTTCATCTGCAGAGGCTGAGGTCCTGCTTTTGACTGCTGAAGGGATACACCGTGGGGTGTATGGAGCACTAACACATGTACATACACACACACACAGAAGACTGATCTTCTTGTGGTAGGTAATAACAACTGCAGTTCCAATGGCCGTCGACCTGTAACCTGCCCAATTAGGGGTGTAATAACAAAGTCAATTTTGATGGCTAATATTTCTATAGTGAAAATATATCATTAGGCACACTCCTGCCTAAGCTGCTGTTAACAACAAAACATTAGTTAATGCCAGCTTTTGGCTGCTGTTGGCTGGGAACAATTCTGAAGCAGACTACAGGGTGAAAGAGCCAGAGCAAATGCAGTGATACCCAGTTGCAGGCACCTCTACTGCTGTCTGTGCCAGATATTTGAAAACTGGGGGTACCCATTTAGGTCCAGTGCCTCAGGCTTTGGCAAATCAGGTGACCCTGATGCAGTCACTCAGAGTGTCTCTCTCAGAACTGGCAGTTCCATTTGAGAGACTGACTGCCAGCCAAAGTCTCACCTCCCTTCAACCACGAGCCCTGGTGCCAGTCTGGACACAACAGGATGGTTGAAGCAGGCTGACGGTGGCAGAGCTGAGGGTGTGGGCTGAGCAACGTGTGGGTGGCCACTGACCACGGGCAGAATGGGACTGGCGCTGTCTGACTTACTGTGATCATAACAGAGTTCCAGGTGGAAGAGAAGATGTCCGTGTCATTGTTCCTCTGGTAATGCTTCTTCAGCTCCTTGGTGAAAAACTCTCTGGTCAGCTGGAATGCAGACAGGTGGAATTGTAAAGGCTATTGCCAACACCTTTCCCAAACATTTCCCAAAGCTGCCTTCTGTGAGTGCTGGGAGTTCTTTGGTTTTTTTTGGTTTGATCTTTTTTTTGCACACCTCAGAGGAGAAACATCCAAAAAGCCATTGGCTGAGCCATATCTATGTACAGGGTGAAGAGTGCTTGTTGAATAAAACCGTCACTCATTAAAATCAGGGACTGAACTATGTCTATGCTTCTAAGGTAATGTTTACACTTAAATGTTGGTTGGTTTTAGGTTTTGGTTTTTTGTGGGTTTTTTTTGTTTGTTTGTTTGTTTTTTTTTAATTTTCAGCACTATTTGAAAGTATTTCATAAATTGAAACAGGCCTAAAGCAGATTTTAGAAAGATCGTCAAATCCACACCCAAACTGTATTTTCACTTGCTGTGCTTCATGAGGTCCACAAGTAAAGCATGATTTTCCACTCCAATTTTCCTTCAAACCAGTTAAGTTCCTACTAACAATAAGGGAACTGCTCTGAATTTACTTTCATGTGTGAGAAAACAGAATGAAGCCCTAACATGAAACTTTCTGGAAAAGAAAAAGAAGTAAAAAACATATAACGAATAGGAAATAGTCAAGTCAGCTTATGAATCAGAAAAAACCGCTATTTCCTTGACAATGCTTTAGATTATCTAAACTAACCTGCATACATGAAGAAAAAAAATCCTCTTTATATTTGTGTTTAGATAATTTAAACATTTTTCCAAAGGTCAACAATATAAATTATTGGAATTTCATTTACCTTGTTTATATTGACAGTAAAACAGAAAAAATGCACAAATTTGTCTCAGAGTCTTCTGGAGAAGTTAGACAACTTGAAATTACATTTACTTAGGATGGCTCTCTGGAGGAATAGTAAACATACAATCCTAATAATCTTGTTAAACTGAACATCCCAGTTCAATCTTGCTGCCTTTCTGTCACTTCAGGACAAAAACTTCAAGAAATCCTCTTTTCGTGTTCCCAATAGGTCTTGACTTGTGTGGTCCCTTCTCCAAAATACCTTGTGATTTGTGATCCACACAGGCAAAATCTTCTGCCACTGCAAAAGCCACAGTGAAGGGGGCTGGACTTGGCTGGCTACAGCACTGCTGTGATGTTGCATGTTTGCAGGATCAGGAATTAAGCTGCCTGAAAAATACCCTTTTTATTCTCCCCTGTTGTTCATACAGCACTGCTGACGCAGTGACAGAGACTGCTACAAGCTGCTTTCAGGTTCTTGATATGCAACGTGAAATATCGCACATACACATACATATGCATGAGCTCTATGGGTGGGCACAAAAGCACAAGCACAAAACTGTTTGTTTCGTTCGTAACTGTATCACAAAATTTAAGGACAAAAAAGAAAAAAGGGCTGTGGTGACTTTTAAAAAGACCCTGAATACCACGTAATATTGGCTTCTCTTTTACAAATACGAACAGAGGCCAAAAGTAATTACTACGTCAGTACTGGGTAAAACTTTTTCACCAATATTTGAATCATGCAGTTAGCTCAATCTCACTACCTTCAATTAGTTATGCTGTTAAATTCTTAAATTACTTTTTTTGGACAGATATTCACTCATTTTTTTTGCTTTTGAATATTTAAACACCAGAGGACATGGCATTTTTCCTTTGGGAATTTGGTGCACTGAGGGAAGGTGAGGTTAGAAGATGCTGAAATATGTCCTCAGTGTTCTCCTTTCCTTCCCTTTCTCTGCTTACTTTACCCATGCAGCATCCAATCCTGCAGACAGCACCACATTTTTTTGATGCTTGTCTGTTCCTGAAGCACAGACTTTGAAACTGATATTACCATTGGTAATAATCCCAGCCGGCTGCCTTTGCTGGGGTCTAAAACAAAAGAGTAATTTAAAGTGAAACCTTTATTTTGACAGAAGCAATCCCAGAGGAAATTGTTCAGAGTTTGTGTGTGATTTTTACGACATTTGGCCTAAAACAAAGCCTAGTGCTGGAAGGGTACATTTGCCAGGAAAATAATGGATTCCATTTTGTTGGTCTTAAACTGCTTATCCTGAGCATCTCAAATTCAGAAAAATGAGGCCAAAAAAAAAAATTTTCTTATTTTAAAAAATTGCTGACAAAGGAGGATGAAATAAGACAGTCCTACTGCCATTCCCATGGCCCTCCTCTAGCTGAAACGAGCACTGGCCCTGATGAGGTCTATGCATATCGGATTTTTATGGCAAGAACAATTAGGAAAAGAGCAAAGGACCTACTGATAAAACTAGAGCTTCACACACACTTTGACAACACAGTTGTGGCAGCCACAGCCATGAACAATAAGGAGCTGCTCAGCTGTGTTTTGGGCAGGGTGCCTCCAATGCAGCACATGCATGCATACATTTACATGTCAGTGAATGAAGTGAGACTGTTCTGTCACACTGGTTCAAAAAATAGCTTTGCTGGGATTAGTGCAGCCAGATAAAAAGGGTTTAGGAAAAGGAGGGCATTTCTGCACAACACAGGCATGCTGGCACTGCCCAGGAAGGTCACAGCCTTCTCATGCCACGCTGTGCTCAAGGATACTGAATGCTGTGCAAGAAGCTGCCTTCATGGTGCCTGCTTGGAAAACAGGACACACTCCTACTCATCTGCATTGGCCTGGAGCATTCTGATGTGTCTGGCACAGTAAAGGGCATGGAGGTGCAGTCACCAGTGCTGCACTTCCCACTCCTGCAGTGCCTTCCACCTGAGAGACCTCTGTCCACTCAGCTGAGGAAGGTCCATGTTCTTTAGCTTTTGCCTTATGTCTGAGGAAACAGAGGCACCAGCACCCAAAGTGACTTGCTTATTAACTGTTAGACTGGGGCTAAAATCCAAACATCCTGACTCCATCCAAAGCTCTGCCACTGAACTCTTCTGTTCCTACCATCCTGCTTTCTTGCTTGCTAAGATAGTTCACTAAGAATCAAATACCCCTCCTAGGCTTTTCCCACCCAGACCTCTGAAGGGCGTATGAAGAGAAATTCCTATTGCTCTTTCACAGCCTCTCTCACGAAAGTCATTATTTTTTGGGGGAACTTCTAGATGAAGAAGGGTTCTCCACCCCCAAAACCTCCTTTTCAAAGGAAGAGAAACTCTGATAATCCCATAGCTGATTAACAGCAGCCTTCCTCCTCAGACACTGCTTTTAAACAGCTCTTTGGAAGTGCAGCTGGACTTGCAGGTCACAGTAGCTCACTTTTGTGAACACCACCTTCACTTACCCCACCACCTTGCTCTGCTTCACTGACTCTTCCTCTCATGCCAAATCTCAGCAGAAAACATCTCTTTTCTCTCTTATTTTTGTCTCTTGATTTCTCTCACTGCCTTAGCTGTTAATAATTTAACCCCACTTAGTGTCTGGGAGCTAGTTTGGATGTAAAACTATACATGAGAAAGCTTCACTGAACATTATCTGTAAAGCAAACAGATAAAGTGTACCTTTTGTCTCATTTTACACACCCAGAGAGGCCACAGCCACATAGACTGGTGCAATGACCATCACAGAATCCCACTTGGTAAGCTTCAAAGAAACTTAGATTGGCTAAGTGTGCGTTTGTCACTCCATGCCTTGAAAGTAATTTGTTTCGCAAGGAAGAGAAGAGCACATCTGTTCTTGACCTTTAATTGCTACTGTGAAGAATTCTTCCTGACATGGGATCAATGAAAGACCACCTCTGTCCCCATGGATATCCTGTCCAGCCATCCATCTCACCCTAACCCAAAGGTGACAGCAAAACTGACCACAAGTAGTTTCCAAGCTAGATGAACTACCATCACAATATACAGCAACACCAAAACAAGGGCTATATTTTTCAGAAGAAACCTGAGGAGAGAACAAACCACAAGAACTTGCAGATCAAGTTTGACTTCTGCATAGAGCCATCTCCAGCTATGCTGGGATCTGACATTCTTCATTCCTTCCCATTTAAGCCCTTCCTGTCAGTCATTCTGACAGAGTGGGAAGCTGGTGATACAAACAAGGAGACAAGCTCAAGAAAGATAGGAGTGTGTTCCCCTTCAAGTTTTATCTCACAAAACACTGCCAGATGCCCCAGAAGTCTAGAATAACCACTGCGACCTTATCTTGCAAGATAACATGAGCTTACGTGTCCCGCGGTTCCCGTGGGAGTGGAAGGTGCTGATTCTTTGCCCAGAAGCAAGCTGTAAGCGAGGAGGACACATCAGCGGTGCAGTCACCCCACACCCAGGACTTGCAGCAAGTCTGGGCAGTTTCTTGTACCTTTTACAGGTTTCCCACAGAGAAGGGGGGAGGTGGGAGCAGTCAGCTGACAGCTGCTTGCCCAGGCCCTGCTCCCCAGGGACTGTGTTCTTGCTCTGTCACAAAGCCTATACCTGGGTCTGCAGGGCAGTTTCTACGTGTGCAGTCTGCTCCTTGTGCTGAACCAAAGGCATTCTCTGAAAACTCGTAACAGCAGAGCTGTAATGACCAGAAGACACCAGACCCCCCATGCTGCAATCTGTTTGTAGGTGTTTCCATGAGGGCATGGTCTCCAAGCCTAAGTTGGAATAGGGCAACTATTCTGCATGCAGAGCACCATCCCTTCCCCACTGCCTTCACATCTGAGGCAAAGACAAAAGATTACCAGCCCATAAATGAAAAAAAAATCCTCTTACCACCTCCCCCCAAGCCCATCCTACTACAAAAAGACCACACTGTCCTGCTGCAAGCTTCCAAAGTTTTGATTATTTTCTATCAAAAGCTTTTTGCAATGAATAGAATTAAAAGTATATCCTGGTTTAAGAAAATCATCATTATACATGGCCCTTCTTTGCTCATGCCACATTTCTCTCATGTTCAGTACAGCAAATGTGCTGTATGTTCTCTTGCTACTGCCAGAGGCAAAATAAGCAAAATAAATACTAACAGTCACTAGTGACCACCTCTACCAGCCAATGTTTTTTCACAGCCATCACTCAGAGAAGGATGGACCTACTTCAGTCAGGCTCTCCTTTGCACATGTGTGAACATGAAAAAAAATGCACAGACCTTTGCTGTTTAGAGAAAGAAATGAGACCGTGGTTATTACTACTGCAGCAAAAGTTTGCTTCTAGCACAGGGGAGGGATGATGGCCATATAATAATATTCATTGCAGTAGAATAGAGAAAGGCTACATCATATGAAGCTTTGGAGAGAAGGACAAAACTAAGCAGACCAGTAAGTGGAGGGACATTTGCTAAGGGCAGGTCAGGGGGGATGTCTTACAAGCAGCACTGTTAGGAGTCTGGTGAGCAGCAGAACATGGAAGTTCAAGAATGAATATGATTAGAAGATTCATAAGAGATTTTTTGCACTGCAGAGCAAGCATTGGCTCTGTTCGGAAAATAGGAATTTTCAACTATTAATATTAAACACATGTTATATTGAAAAAGGAAAATAGTTGCTTTTAATCATAGTGTGACTTTATTACAAAACTTCTCTCTGATGGAATGTGCAGCTGGTTTGGCTGCAAGAGAGTCAGGAAGACTTTAAAAGACCCTAAAAACTTCAGGAATAAGTAGTCCCCCCCGTGTCTCCATAAACTATCCATCCTGCACTAGCCAGGTTAGCTAGCATTCCCTGATGTGCTGGCAGTTCTGCAGGCTGAGGGTAGTAACAAAGGAGGTTTAATGATATTTGAAATAGTCAATCTACAAACAAATCAGCCACTGTCTAACACCCTGCTCCAGCTGTGTAAAATCCCACTGGAGTCCAGAGTTTGCCCACCATCAGATACTTACATTTTCTCTGAATATAAAAGCCAGGATTGCAGCTGAAAGCTCTGCCAGGAAGATTAACAAAATAAACATGAAGAACTGGAAGAGAGAAGATAAAAAACACAGACATAGCATTAAGTGTGTGTGATAGGTAGTAGGAATACAGGGTTTTGCTAATCACCAAACAGATGGTAAAAATAATTAAGGAAACCTTTTTTTTCCCATGACAATTAAAAAACCCTATGAGACAGTCACTTGGAGCAAACACATTCCATCTCTAACCTCACCACAGGACATGGGAGCTTGTGACGCTTTTGCCTGGTTCTAACGAGTACAAGCAAATAAGGTTGCAGAACCCACAGTATCCCCTGATCAATCTGCACCAGGGTAAAACAGTAAAGCCTTCTTTGATTGAAGAGTTATATAATTGTGGACATGCTCACACAGGGTTAAACTGTCCAGACACTGGTATAGGTATCACATGCAAATGCGCACACACCCCTGATCTCAATACAAACAACACAATTTTACTGTAATAGAATCACAGCTTATTTTGTGTGGAAGGAGGTAGTGGGATATACACTCAAATATTTATACCTGTGACTAAAAATGGACTGTTTTCATTTTAGGACAAAATTAACCTTGGTTAATATCCCCCTCCACACAATGGGGTTGCACCGAGTTAAGTACTAACCACACAGGACCCTCTACAGAAAGTTGATAACATACCATAATAATTTAATTTGATTATGCAAGTATCATCCTTGCCTTGTATGATATCCAAAGTTGCATATTCACATCCTTAAGATAAGGGCACACTGCGGACTTGACAGAAAGCACAGCCTGTAGATTACGTGATAGTAAAAGGGAAACAGGCATCCAGGTTGAAGTAAAACCCTTACACTTATGTCATCATAATTTTAGGACAAGGGAAGGAAAGCAAAACAGAGAGGCACGTGGCTGTTCAATCTAAGCTGGAACTGTGTTTCATCCTGTTGCCTTTGCAACCTTCTGCTGCTTCAATCTAAAAGTTTGGTTTTCAGTCTTACTAGAGGCACCTTGTTTCAGTGATGTTGCCAAGCCTGAGTGATCCACCGTGCCTTCACACCCCCACCCCACAGAAGTAAATCAGATGCACCCAAGAGGTCTCATCCCCAGAGACTGACATCCTGCTGTGAGGGTGCTTTTCTGGGACCTTGTCTACCCAGAGCACTCAGGTACTCAGGAGTGTTTCCAGCCTAGGACGAGTGATGGGACTCCTGTGGGCTCCCACTTCAAATTCCACCAGTTCTTGTGACCAGTTCTCAGTTACACTGATGCCTTGTGCTAATTTGACGCTGCTTCAGTCCATATGAAACAGTAAAAAGAACAGGCAGGGATGTGCCCTTTAACATCCTTAAAACAACGAATGCTGGTGCTGAGGAACAGCTATAGGAACAGAGCAGAAAGTGGTTAGATTCACTCTCTCCCAAAATGGCATTTATTTCCATTCTTGTAGACAAAATAGTGGGCTTGAGAAACCATAAGTCTGAACTAGGTGGATATTTTTTACATTCTTATCTCCATAAAGAGAAATTACTTTTTGAATCAGCCTGTCTAAAATTCAAACAAACCAAGAACTAGCCCACAGACTCTGAGATGATTTTACAGAACTGAGTAAATGTTAAGACATTAACTCAGATTTTGGCATTGTGTGAGAAAGGCAAAAGTGAACAGAGAACCCTGTAAGACCACATCATGTGGAGGATAATAAACTTCGTACATGTTACCAATAAAGGTAGATGAAACAAGTAAAAATAAACACAAAAGAAGCCTGGATGGGGATTTTTTTGTGTGTGTGAGAAGTTTATAGAAGGTCTTTCTGAAACAGAAAACAGGCAGACAGGGCCAGAAGTACTATTGTGATCCCCAAGCAATGATTTATAAACAGTGTCTGAAAGGCTGTGCATTGTGCACTTCAATAATGGAGAGAGAATTCAAACTACCTGCTTGGAATGGGCAAAATGTTGTTTTGTTGTCAATTATCAGAGCTGTAAGTGATTTTTCCCCACTGGAAAAGCACACGCACCACCCTATCACATTTGTCTTCCTGCTTCTGCAGTGGAAACAAAAGAAAAGGAGCCTGGGCTCAAATGACAAAGCAAGAAAAGTCAGATGAGCAGGGATTTTTGTTTCTAAGACAATGCTGTTGCTTAATTTTGCTGAACTAGTTAACTCTCTAATTTATTCTTACTGCTGGAGTTGTATGTGTGGCTTCTTTTTTTCCTGCTCAGAGACTGTTTTAATTTCACCACAGGAGGGCAAAGAACAAGTGATGAGAATGAACGATGCTTTGCAAATTCACATCATCATCCATCAAGGGATCTCAATGTAGTCACTGAGGTCTAAGGTGGTGATCAAGTGATTAATCCCATCACCCTGCTAATTGCATTTCATTTACTGATTACCAGGAGACACATGTTCACCCGAGCTCTAGGACAGATCTGTGCAGAAGTGGAAGCAGTTGTTCCCAGATTATCCGTGATAAGCTTCATTATCATTCCCAAACTGATTTACACTTATATTGTGCACTCTGCATTACAGATTCGTGAGTTACAGCAGAAAAAAACCCACAAGCAGCCATTAGGGTTGATGAGAAAAGGATGGATCATCAGTGTTTCAGAAGTTACTCCCATTCTGCATTTGAAGGAGAGTCAAAATCTGCTTAATGTGTTTTCCTTCCAAAAATTAAATTGATTACTGATATGTGAAAGCATAAAGGAGCCAGCTGGTTAATGCATGGGACACAGTAACCTCACATTCAAATTCAAGCTTGATATCTGACATTTGAACACGGATACTCCCCACATCTAAGGTGAGCATCCTGAGAAATGGGATCTCTCATACTGGTCAAAAATCTTGCCTCAGCTCCAGGTGATGGTTACAGGAGTTTTCACAGAAGTGGTTTATCAGAAGTTTCCACAAGTTAATGCTTCATGTTTATTTTTTGTAACTCATCCAGTGTTCCAATTTCAGAACGGCTGTTCCAAAAAGAGCAGCAACCGCCTTTAACTCAAAGGACATGCATTTTCATGCTGAGAAGTTTGAGGGGCTACTGCATCCATTTTACAGGAGTGCAAAACAGGATGTCTGCATTTGAAACTAAGCCAAATGAGGCTAACATGGGCTGTTCTTCTAACAAAGCTGAATTCACTCCCTTGGTGTGATGTTGCGTGTTCAACAGGACTTTGGATTCTGGTTTTTATAGTGTTGTTTTGCAGTCAGAGGACCTTTAGGACAAGTTATTCAATGTCTTATTTGCAGGCCACTGTTTGTTCCTTTTTTATTTGTGAGCCAGGTCCAAATGCCAGGAAATCTAGAAACACTTCACAGTCTTGCGCTTAATGCAACATGTTAGGTTCCATAGTGATGGGGTTATTTTTTACCAAAAGACAAGCAGCTTAATGAAAAATAAAAGTCCCTGCAAACACTGAAACCAGAACCTAGAGAACATGCATCTCTCTTGTCCCTTCTGTCTTCTGTTTACATTTGGACTAAAAGCTTCAGGCATACATTATGCATCACTGTGAAATCTCACTCAAGCAGCCTCTGGCTCATCAATTCTTTAACAGCTTTGTAAGTGGACTTGATTTGATCTAGCAACTTCTCCCCAGGTACCACTGCCACAAAGACCCTCTACTTTTGCAAGTGTTCGCCATCTCTCTGGCATACAGTCATGAATGTTTTGCCTGTTCAATGTCTAAAACTTACTCCTATCAGGCTTCGGGTTTCACAGATGTTTTAAGATCAGCTGATTTTAACATCAGCTGGTGTGGCCCCAAAAAAGAAGTTAGCAACATATTTCTTCTCCCTTGGTATCCGCACAGGTCCTCATCCAAGTGCTTCACACTGCTGAACATGAGATGGCTGGCTGTTTAGCAGAGATGGTGCTGATACCAAAAACCCTTGAAGACCTGACTGATCAAAATGGAACAAAAATTCCTTATCCAGTAATTACTTTTAGAGTTTCTCCTAGTCTAGGGCATTACTTCCAGCCCATGTTTTTCTCACATTTCATTCAAAATAAAATAATAATAAAGGTAAATAAATAAACCAGCAAGGCTCAGAACTATCTCTAGGAGTAAGAAAAGTAATAACCACAAAATTGAGTGTGCTGGAGTATAGCTAAAACACATGGATAAACATTCAAACCTGTAACTGATGTTAAATCAGGAAAGAACATGGCCCAGAGCTCCCTTTCTCCAGCCAAGTCACCAGTCTGTATGCAGCAGACACAGTCCAGACTGACTCGTGACTGACTAAAATATTACTCTCCCATTCACTTACAACATTTCTCATCAAATTTCACTTTTAGTTTCTTAATTTGACAGGGACAGGCTTTGAAATAGCCTCAGGCTCATTGGGCCTGATCCTTTCCATTTTATTAGGTTCTTCTGGGCAGATCTCCACAGACTTCGCAGATGACACATTTCTTTTTCTGATTTACTTCTGAGATGAATCACTAAAAATCGGATCCACAGCAGCTTCACCTAAAGGGCTCTTATTTGCAGGCTATGACCTCAAGGCATATGGGAGCCAAGGGCCAGAGAGAATTCATCTTAATGAAGCCACACTCATCTCTAGGAAAAGATGGGTTTGCATTCAAGAAAGAAGACTTTTCCGTCCTGTTTAGAGACAAGCCTTTTTTGAACCATGAAGCAGCTGTGCAGGACCCAATCCTAGCAAAATACAGTAAGATCAAGATTTTAAAAACAGAAAGAAAAGAAAAAACAAACCAAAAACCACAACAATCCCAAAGTGCCACCAGACCCACTGGGAGAAACAAAAGGTCACATTTCACCAAAAAAAAAAAAAAAAAAAAAAAAAAAAGGAGAGAGAGAGGGAGAGAGAGAAATAACACTAATGGTCTTTGTCATTCAATATGCAACTGGCAATGTCTTCCAGCAGGAGATAATGGCCAGAAATCCTGCAGTATCAGAACTTGGGAGGAGTGGGGAGGCAAGGGTAAAAGCGACTTATTTTAGCTCTTGGGCTGAAATTTAATCCTGTCATTCAGGGGAAAATTTGTCCAAAGGTAACAAATCTGGTTCATTTTAGGAGCAGAGTCAGCTGTATCAGGGAGTGACCAGCTATTGAGAGCAGCAATGACTGCACTGATGCAGTTCTGAGCGGGGCATTTCTGCCGGCATGGGGGGGCTCCCTTGCACAGGGGCTGTGCTCCAGTGTTCCCTCTGCTTTGTTGTGAACCCCTGAGGAATGAATCTACAAGTGGAACAGTGGAGTAGCCAAGGAAGGACCAATTTTGGTCACTATATAAATGTAGAAAAAGCCCAAACAACCAAATGGGGTCAACTAGAATGAAAGCTTAAAAAGGTCAAAATACACTCCTAGACTGGGCTCAAATCTATATGGGCAAAAAAGCAAACTATCTGTATTTTTAGGAGTGTGTAAACCTACTTATTTTCTAAAGGAATAATGGCTACAACAACAGACACCCATTCCTGCCCTTATCCCAACATCAGCTATCCAGTCACTGCTACCCTTGGGAAGCACCAGGAGGCCAACAGAGATTGCAAGGACACTTACAAAGAGCAGGAGGCATTTGTTCTCACGGATGGCACCACAGCAGCCGAGGAAGCCCAGCAGGAAGAGCATTGCTCCCATGGCCAGCATGATGTACGCTCCTGTGAAGAGCAGGGGGTTGGCAGCCACTATCTCTCGAAAACCTGTGGGATCCACAATGACCCAGATTCCCAGTCCCAGCAGGCATGCTCCTCCCAGCTGTCACAGCACAAGGAAAGGAGAGAGAGAGAGATAGGTCAGCAGAAAACAACTGCTGCAGAAAAAATGGGATTCTTTGCTATCTTTTAATCAAAGGTGTTAATTTGGAGAATTTGTGTTTCTCCAAGGCATATATTCTCCGCTGTGCCGGTGACTTCTGACATGCTGCTCTTAGTATCTCTTGCTCAATAAATGAATCATTTGCAGCAAAAGCACCTTTCTTTCCTGGCACATCACTCTACCAACTGTCTACTCCCTCCCTACCGCTGAGAGACAGTCTTGATCTGCTGCCACATCTGTAGAGGGCAGCCCAGTGAAGGGGCTCTCATGAACCATACCTGCCACAGAGGCCAGAGTGGCTGGACACTCCCAGCCTTCCTTTCAAAAACAAGAACAACTAAGAATGACTATGCATGTGGTAGGAAAATGACTACTTCTGAGTGAAAACCTCAGCAGGGCACCCAGGACTAGAAAACAATTTCTTCTGCCATTCAAGGATAAACCATGTGCACCATTAGTTACAGCTTTCCCTGTGGTTTCCCCTGTCAAGGACAGCAATAACTCAGACAACAGTGACCACTGTGCTGCCTTGCTGAATGTCTGAGCATCTTTGGATGCTGCAAAATGCTCAGTGATTGCTAGTGCAAAGCAGAAGGGATATTCTGTGACGTGGCAGCTTTACCACACTGTAGCCTATCCTGCTGGGCAACAGCAGGCTGCTGGAAACAGGGGGATCCAGAAAAGAAAGTTAATTCCAAATACTTACAAATATAAAGAAATTGAAAAGAAACATCAGGTATTTCATGCAGCTCAGACAGTCCCCCTCCATGGTCTTCAGAGTCCTTTGTCCAATTCTTCCTGCAAAACAACAGCACTTTCTTAGCACATTCATTTTTATTGGAATGACACAATTCTCTCTCCAACCTGTATGTATTTCCCCCAAGACCCTGTGGAGTTCATTATACAGAAGAGCTCTTTTCTTACCTGAACAGAGAACATAGCACAGGCTAGTAAGAGAATAATGATTGCTGCTACATCCCTTTGCATTCCTTAAGGTCTGAAGGTGAACACAGATGTGAAGGGGAAGGTTGCTAAAGAGGAAAGGTCTAGCTTTACTTGCAGGGTGAGATACTTGGGAAAAAAATTTCCCTCTGCACATGAAGAATTTTTTTCCCCACTCCTTAAAGCTTGTCAAGTCTAAGAATCATTGAATGTACCTGTCCATTTCACACTGAGAAAAGGTCAAATTGAAACAGGAGCCAGAACAAGCTGTGCCCAGTTAGAAGACACACAAAAAGTGTTTGGGACAGCTATCTTCATACAAGCTTCCTCTACAGAATGACTGCCACACGAACACGGACAACAGCTTCAGGGAAACTTGTAGACATTTGGGCTTGGAATGACAGCAGTGTGTGGACATGGCAGGGCCCAAGGGGGATGTCCTCACATGGTTACTCAGCCTGGGGCACACCACCTGTTTGCCATGCAGTGTGAGATTTTCCTGTGCCAGTGAAGTCCTGCTTCTCTACACCCCACCCTGCACAGGTCTTTTGCAAGAAGAACTCATAGATCAGTGTTGGAAAGCTTTTGAGGCCAGGAAAAAAATGCTAAGGAGTCTTAACCAGTTCTGAAACTCAGTGTCTGATTTAGACAACAAACTGCTTGGCCAGTGCTTCTATTGGAAGAGCAGCAATAAATCCTGGCCAGGTGAGGCTACACCAGAGGAAAGTTCCTGCTTGCTGTTTAATGAAGTGGCTATGTTTCCTAATATGCCATTATATCACCAAGTACCCTAGAGGGACTGACAAATAAGTACATGAAATAGTAAAACTTCCACTGAAACAATGCAGTCATGGCACAGTGCACAGACGGATCCGTACATTTGCAAACACAGAGGCACAGGTTTGCTTGGCTCCCCAGAGGAGCCTTCCCAAAGCCCACATGCTTCTTAATGCATCTCATTCCCTTTCTCCACTGCAAATGCCATTCCCTAAACAGACCTGCATCTAATGATATGCTATGTTAGCAAAGTCCATTTAATTCACTTAAAAGAAAAAACTGAAATTATCCAAGATTTTCACCAGGCCAGAAATAAAACCGCCTTTCACATCGTTGTTTCTGTTAAACCACAAAATCTGTGAGTGCTGTAGAGCCTCACAAGGTACTTGCCTCTGTGACCATAGGAACTGCTCCGCTTTAGCCAAAGAGCTGAGAAAACCCATGGCAGGCAGAGCTCCCAGCATGGGGCTGCCTGAGGTAAGAGCCAGATTTTTGTTGCACAGTGTGTGTTTGGTGCACTGCTTTCACTTGATTTAAAATCAGATCAATCCCTTCTTAGTAACAAAACAAGCTGAGACACAAATGGTGGGACACAGAAGCTCATGTGGACATGCAGTTGCTTTTCCCCCGCATCTGTCTGTACCTGGGGCAGGACAGCAGCGTGCCTCTGCTGGCTGGTACTGCCCAGGGAACCCCCTTTGCTAGAGGAATCCTGAGAAGATCCACCTTGATTCTGGAGAAACACAAACCTGAATCTAAACCTGAGAATGAGGGCAACATTTTTTATTTACAACGTTTATTTTCTTATACTTCTGATACATAACTCTTCTTCCCAGAGAGATTCAAAGACAAGATGGTGACTGCAGGAGTTGGGTAGGGCACAGAGCTCTGATGTGGGCCTGCAGGAAATGCCCACACCTTCCTGACACTGTTTAAATCCATGTCTGCCAATCTCACTGAGAAAAGAGATCTTGAAGCCCAGAAGGCTAAGGAGCTGGGCAGGGAATTCTTCAGTTACATAGGAAAGGTGAGCCAGGATGTGCAAATGGAACTCAGGGGCAATAATGTGAGGTCGGGGTTGGTAAAGCCAAGAACAAAGCATATCAGAGTTTCCATATCAGAAGAACTCAGTGCAAGCTTCCGAAAAATGCCAACCCACTGACCTGATCTGAGAAACAGGAGCTCTGAGCAACAGTTGCACTGCTGGAACTTAGAACTTGGAGAGACCCACACATACCAGCACAACACACACTTTCCAGTTTCTGCTGGGTACCCAGATTTCCAAACAGCACATGCAAGGCCACCGTTTGGATCCTGTGATTGCACTGATTCAAACAGGGCAAATCAACAAAAAGGATGATCTGATCTCTTATGAGGCACTTAAAACAGTTTGGTGTCAGAGCTTGGGCACTCCAGCGTTTAATACCATCTAGTTCATATTTGCAATGGTGCTCCAGACTTTGAAGAGTATGTAAGTAACGCTATTTACAAACAATGCATGCAAAACGCAAATAATATGACTTACAAATAATGTCATTATGAATGCATTTGTGCCAACTACTGCCATGATAATTAGCTGAAGGTACCTGGAGTCCCTGATGACAGGCTTCATGGCTAAAATAACTGACATTAAAGGACAATCCTGACCCACAGAGATGGGCTTTCCTTCTACTTTTCTTTTTAAGCCATACACACAAAAAGGAAATTATCTGAGTTACACCTACTACACACTGATACAAGTGTGATAAAAACTGAATGCATATGTCTTAATCTACCTTTTAAAAATACCTTCACTCCCCTCCTCGAGGCCCCAAATCTGTGAGAGATTAAGTTCTTCTCTGCAGGAGACATTTAATGCTAAGCAAACATTAACAGTCAGAACTGCAGAAGACAGCGGCTGACAGATGCTCTCCCTGGCTTGTCCCATCTCAGACCTGTGAGACATATGAGATGCATTTGTTTTTGTCTGAAATGTAGCTATAAATGTTCAGCTTTTTCTTAGGCACATTATTCTGAATTTCTGTCT
Source organism: Eulacestoma nigropectus (assembly GCA_013397775.1). Classification (NCBI taxonomy): domain Eukaryota; kingdom Metazoa; phylum Chordata; class Aves; order Passeriformes; genus Eulacestoma; species Eulacestoma nigropectus. The sequence continues at coordinate 3,140,571 of VZTE01003367.1, forward strand.
CCCCTGTGAATTTTATCTTGCAAAGTGATGGGGAGGCTAAAAGTCCCCAGCAGTGTAGCCAGGAAACATAGCCCAGCTGCTGTAATCAGTTAGGAATAAAGTCTAGTTTTTTAAGGCAATGCATTTTTTTGTTCTCCAGCCACTTCCTTCTTTCTGTCATTTGCTTTGCATGCCTTGCAGCTGCCTTGAACTTCACATTTCTAAAGGCAGCTACTCGACCACACCCCTTAAAAAAGCTTCCAGTTTTCTCTTTGCTGCAACTGACATTTCCCTCAATCCCCATTTCCCTTTAACACTGGATTGAAACCCATGGATTCACTTTGGCTGCTCCTTTACCTTTGCTTTGAAGATGGAATCAATGAAAAACTTAGGTTGGACAGGACCTCTGGATGTCATTGACTACAAACCACCCACTGCCTCCAACCTGGGCCAGTTCCAAATCTGATCCAACTTCAAACTTAGAGCACGCTGCTTAGGGTCACATTGATTAAGTTTTGAATATCTCCAAGGACTGAGCTTCCCCAGTCTCCCTGGACAGGTCTTGCAGTATTTGATGACTCTACTTGGTAAAAAGATTTTTCAAAACAGATGCCCAAGGTGTATCTGAATTACCTGGTGGCAAATGGAACAAGAGCATTTCATGGATGTGCCAGTCTATCAGAACTGTCAGGGGCACCTTATCTTCACCAGTCTCAACCCTCACATCTTTCGTATCTTATCACTTCTACCCTCTACTGAAAACAAGTATGTGAACCATTTTTCTTGCCCAACCCTAACAAGCCACTGCAGATAATTCGTGTTTCAGTATATGGATTCAGACAGATTGCCCAATTTCTCATCACAGTCTTCCTGTCTCAAATACTTGATAGAAAACACAGAATAACTGAGACTGAGAGAGATGTCTACAGGTAGTCTTGCCCAGCTCTCATGCAAATCACTTTTTCAGTCACTGCTCTTCTATCACATGATCCATGTATATCTTCTTTTAACATAAATATCTCTTTGCTGTCAACATGCATGAAGAACTTGTCCACTGAACTGATGCTGAGCTGTTGCTTCCTCTAAAACCTAAAAACCAGTTCTGTAGTACTTCCTACAAAATATTAGGCTGTGGTTTCAGGAGCAAATGGTGTCAACTCACACCTATTTTCATATTCATACACAACGTATCAAGTAAAAGCAGAAGACGTGTTTGAAGTTCTCCAGAACCAATGCCAGGCAGCCTTTAAAGGCATTAGAAAATATGGACTAGATTCTCTTTCAAGTAAATGCATTGATTTCTAGAGGCTGTCCCAGATAAGATGTCACTGGAAATATCCCTGGAGCTCTAAGCTGCACCAGTGGCAAAGGATCACCACCACTTGGCATTGCTCCATTGTGCCCTCTCCCCAGAAGTGTGGCAGGCCACCCTTTGGCTTGCAGGTGTGGAGACTTGTTTCAGTGTGCTTTCCTCCCTTCCCAAGTACATCTCCCATAAGAGGATTTCTGTGTTCACTATCTTCAAGCAGTATTCAACTTTAAACCAAAGTGGTAGGATCTCCTAAGAGAACACACCTAAGAGGAAGGGCCTTCCAGAAAATCCTCTCAGTGTATTATTTTCGCACAGTCTGCTCCGCTAGGTACAACAGAGATTAGGGGCAATTTCATAAGGAGTTTCATAAGAAAGGATGACTTCCCGCAGTACCTTGCTGACGCTACAATGGCAGATGAGCTGTGTTTTTCTTACCCCCTCCAGCACACCATAGCTTAACCTTTAGGACACCCTTAACCTGCCCCAACAGAGATACAGAGAAAGTATCTGACCTACAGAAAGAGCAAGCCATTGACAGCACTTACCTTTACTAATCTTGGGACTTGAAGCACAGTGTCTCTTCTAGTGTTTAACTGTCTGTGTGTCCCATATATCTTCTATCCAAGCTTATCCTGTAAGAGAAAAATATGCAATTACTGAAGAAGTCAGTAAAAAGCAATCATCTTAAATACACAATTTATTAAAACACACCATCCTGATGAATATGCTCAGCCTAATTGCCACCTTAATTTAGTGTACATTAGCATTAATGAAGAGCTTTTAATACCCAGTGAGGGATTCAATTCCTCAGAATCTCTTTAACAATCTTTGGGGTGTTTTAAATGCCCACAGACCACACGTAAATCTATAGTCCCATTACACATGCACTTCATGCCACAAGAGGACTAGATTAATACCAGCTGCACCTTCAATATTTTATAGGAGGTTTAGACAAACTTTAATCTGCTGTGACTTTACAGCCCATTTACTGGGAAAATGGAAAAGGCAGGAAGGAAGATGGAATGCATCTTTGGGAAGCCCAGCCATTAGAAGCAGCAGCTTGAAATGTTGGGTGCTATCCCTTGTTCTTCCAGCCAGCTGTCACGCCAAGTTGAGCAAACTATTTCCTCTCCCTCTGCCTCATTGTCACTGCCTGGGAAGCAATGACAGAGAGGAACAGCAAAGCCACAGCCCTGTCCACCCAAAAGCATTAGATATAAGGGTGCAGGCAGAGGGACCCAGGTGCAGACTGCCACTGCCCTCCAGCCAACAATCACAATTTTCTCAGTAAGTTTTGATTTCTGCCCACACAACGCTAATGACAGCCTTTGACTAGGCAAAGGTGAGGTGAGACTAACACGCAAGGCACACATTTGACTCTTGCTTTCTCAGGAAACCCTCTCCTAGATTGCTTTTTCCACCCATCTGACACAGCCCCAAGCCCATATTGCAGGGCCTGTGGGGAAGGGGCGGTCTTTAACTCTTCGAAGAGCACCCCACACCATAAGAGTCCAATATTCACACAGGGCTCAGCACTGTAACTCACTCACTCATCCTTCACAAACGGTTTTGGCATACTCCCAGCTTTGCTGGAGCCGCTGCTTCCCTGTGAGGCACCAGATAAGTCACCTGGGTCTCTCCCTGCTCTCTCACTGCCAGCATTTCATCATGATTTCTGGAGTGGGTGCATTTAACATCTGTTTCCCACAAACATTTGTAAACGTGCCTTTGAAAATTGCCTCCCATTAAGACTTCTGTGAGTAAAACTCTATCGTTTGTTGTTGGCAGGAAGCGAACAAGGAGTTTCAAGGTGGCTGAAACTATTACAATATAAAACATATAATGAATATTCATAGACCTTTTGTTTTGCATTAATCCCTCACATTTAATGTCCTTCCTCTGTCACTGGAAGCCTACATCTCTAGATGAAGAGCAGGGATGGCTTCCCCTTTGAAATCTGGAGGGTACAAACATCTCTTGCCAATCCACCTGTCTCTGCTGTGCAGTGCTAAAGGCATGAGCCGGGCAGTGGCTGAACTGCCCTACATTACAACGCTGGGTACAAGGGCTGCCCCAGATCAGTACAGCTTTTCCACCAGTGCCAAAGTTCAGAGGGTGCTGTGTGGCTGGCTGGCAGATGGCTGCAGCAGGTTCAGCAGGTCTGAAGAGGGCTTTGGAGAGTGTACAGCTAGGACAAGGGACAGTGCCTCACAGCAGACACCCCCTGTTTGGCAGTCAGAGCCCAGTGCCCACAATGACCTTTATAGCTATTTCCTTGGTGTGTAGGGACACTTCAACCTGTCTTGCATGTGTGACTGAGAGACAATTTCTTCAGCTGTCCTGTCCTGTGATGCCACTGTCCTGAGAAGAGACAAGAGAAGATGGCTCCAACTTTAAAGCAGAGATGACACTGTGCTATACAAACCTATCATTAAGAAAATAACCAGAATGATAGGATTCCTGCTCCTACTGTGTGTGCATATAATTACACCCCTACAAGCCCTCAGAGGTCTGCATGGGAGAGGAATTTTATTTTTTTATCCATCATAAGTCACAATTTTTTAAAGAAATTACAGCACCCCAGAGAAGAAGGATTTAAATGCTTCAGTAGGTACCAGCAGGTAGTGTGTCAGAAGGGATGAAAGACTGCATTTGGTGCCAAACAGCAGCTATGTTCCACCTTACTCTGTGGCCTTGAAGGGGAGAAAGTCCCTGCCAAACAGATTCTCTTTGGTTAATAGCTACAATTTTGTCATTAGGGAGAATTGCACAAAGTGCAAACCTACCATGCCTAATTGTGACTCCAGCAAGCTGATGCCTTTAATTACAGTCACTGGAGAAACACAGTAGGAGCTGGATCAACAGCTGAGGCCAAGCCTCATCCTTGGGCTGACCAGCTTTGGCTGGCACATTGTCCACAGCCACCACATCAACTCTCCTTGGCATTGGCTTCTTTTCACATTCACATTGCAGCCCTTTGAGGAGAAGGCTTTGATGAAGGAAAAGCAGCTAAACATGTTCCTCCTGCTGGTATCATGCTGCAAGAAAGTTGGAGGTCCAGAGCAAAGAGGGGTGGGGCAGAGAGAGGCTGATACAGACAACCGGCGGCAAGTGAAACAAGAAATGAACGGAGTGTGCAGGATGGACAAGCAAGTCCTGTCTTTGTGAGAAATCCAGCCTACTGCATGTTGGCTAGAGAGGGAAGGACCACCAGATGAATGCCTTACAAGCGTCCTGCTTCACAAGGGCTTCTAGCTACTGCCAGCCCCCTGTGCTCACCCCATTTGCAGGGTCGAGAGACACTTAAACACATGCCAGCCCATATATTCAATCAAAGGAGAAGCTGAAGACAGAAGTCATGTCCTGCTGGATCTCTACATCAGGTCAGTGCTTTCACAGTGATGGGTGAGGAGAAACATCTCTGTGTAAGCAGGATCAGAATAATTTCTTTCCCTTGCAATGGCTTCAGAAAAAAAGTGAAACACTTCTTGCTTTAGAACTGGATCTTGGCACAAGCTGTCAGCCCCACGTGTTATCTTGTAACTATTGCTCCTACATAAATAACTAATTGTTCTGGAATTTCATAGCACTTGTGCAGCAGAATCGTTGCTACGACACAACTACATTACCGCAGGTAAATCCAATTAGATCCCAAAGTGCACTGTGAAACTGTAATCGGCCCCTGTGGAGCAGCCATGAGGAGACCTGCACGAGGCCATGCAACTGGATACTAAATTACAGTCGATCTACCTCCTCTTTAGTTGCATTAAAATGCTAATGTCACTGTAACATGGGCCCATTTACCAGCGATGACTGCCTTGCCTTGCAACACTGGAGTGAATGAGGCTGTTGCACTGCCTCAGAGCATTTAATTCCTCGGTACAGTTGAGTGAGCAAAGCCCTTGGGGGCATCTTATACCTTCAAACAGTAACCTGATTGGCTTTTATAACACTAAAAGCATATGAGGCTTGTGACAGTGTTTAAATGAATCGGAGCTGCCTCCAAAACTACCCTAAGTTTCCTACACAAGCAGAGCAACTCGGTCCCATCTCATCCTGATTGCTTTTAACGAGAACACATTTCTACCACCAAAAGTCTGTGTGCGTAAGAGCACATCGGTCTCATACAGGAGGAAAAGGAGGGCTGGACTGGACCCCCTAAATTTTCATACAAATAACGCCAGCTTTGCAACAAAGCTACTAATACAACTCTTACACTCTGTTTTGTATTTGCAACTTTTCACAACGTGTGCATAGAACACATGAGATCATATGGAGGTAAAATCTCCCACACGTGCACAGACATTCAGAATGGAAATTCAGAAGTCCCAGAGCAGAACCAATTCGAAACGTTGTAACATTTTAAAAAGTGCTAGATTATGTGTTTGAAGCGCCAGCATGGCTTCAGGCCACAGACCACTCCATTTCAGCTGGTGCAAATGTGCACACTGCACCGTTCAAAACACAAACTGCCTGCTCACTTTGGCCCCTTCCCAAGCAAAGTTCCATAGGTAATCACATCTGGCTCTTTCGTACAGCTTCTCACACACAGGCACCAGCCGTCTCAGAAAAGATCCTGCACACACAACTAAAACATCTGATAGCCTGCAATTCTTTTAAGTTCTGTTCCTTTAAAAAAAAGTCCTCAGATAGCTCACAGGTGTATTTTCCCTTGTATTAACTGCAGTACAATGGAACCATATGGTACCGACTGTCTGCCTTTCTAAGCAGATGACCTAGAGATTACACGCACTGATAATATAACAACGTTAATTTTGTTTATTAGACGAGAAAACCAGGGCTGAAAGGGGAATGCATATGCTAAACCTCCTGACCCCCAATATAGCTCTCTGCTCACCAATCCATACTGAGACCAGTCCCAAACCCATGAAAAAGCTGATGACTTCTGGCTGACAAGTTGCACTCTGCCAGGCATCTTCTGTCCCAGAAAGCTGTTACTTAGCAGACCAAGAGGGAGGCAGCTAACTTTGGCCTCCTATTTCTGAAAGTATTTCCCTTCCGGATGGAATAAACGTCACCCTCCTGAGTGGATCATGGAGTTGCAACACAAGCCAAGTGACATTATCCACTGTCATGTCAGATACTGTCGAGTGTTGAAACACTCCATACGCTTGCACGGCATTCCAGAGGCTGAGGGGATTTAACACAAAGTCTAAATGCCTGCCACTTTTTCCCTGAGCCTGACACATCTCACCTTTACAACAACTGGCTCCTCGGTGCTCTTTTCTGTTCTCTTTCCATATAGCCCTGCTTTGTTTGCAGCAAATGCCTCAGCAGTTTGTGGCATTCGTGATGGTTTTGAGAGAGGCAGGAATAAATCTCAGGAACACTGGACAGTTGCTGTGGCAACCTTGTCCTCCTCAGACCATGATTTTCAATGTTGTAAGAATTTTCCTGATTCTTTGCAGGCTTCAGGGAAACAAGGCAGAGAAGACAAATTATTTTAAAGTAAGGATGTTACCAGAAAGGATTACTATAAGCCACAGGGCCTCATCCTATCAAAAAGATGATGTTGATGTCCTTAGAAAGAAAAAGAAGCCCCAGACTGTCTGAGCAGAGGCAGAGGCAAGGGGCCATGGGCAAGGGAATTCGAAATCTCTGCTTGTATCATGTGTTCTAACACAGAATGGAGCTGCAGATCAATAGGTTAACTTCTTTTTATTGTGTTTATTCTCAGTGTTTTTTCATAAGGCAGAGGCGTGGAAAAACTAACCCACTGTTTAGGGTCATTTAATTGTGGAAGAAATAACTTTAATTCCTTTTAAAAAGGAAATCCCAAACCGAATGTTGAATGCATTAAATATAGTACCAAAAAAAAAAAAAAAAG
>VZTE01003367.1:3147739-3167778 GCA_013397775.1 Eulacestoma nigropectus
CCAAGTTTGAATGAATAAAAAAAAAAACCAAAAAAAAAAAAAAAAAGGCAAACATCAACAACAAAAAGACCCAAACAAACAAACAAAACCCCCCCATGAAACCAAAACCCCCAAACCCCCAGAAAACTAATGAAATTATCTGTTCAGTGTAACAGCCTACACAGATATTAAAAAAAACCAGTCAGTTTAGTCGGGTTTAGTCAGTCTAGACAAGAAAAGGTTAGGAAAAAGAGCCTCTAAGAAGAGCAGATCTTAAATGAGGGACCTAATAATACAAAATAAACCAGAAAATAGTATTTCTGGAAATGTGAGAAGTGACATTATTTATCTACTTCTGGTCATCTTATAAATGTTTTTAACAAGAAGAATAATAATGCATCCTAAAGTGTTACAGATTCTAAACACAATAGGATATTAGAGGAAATACATACATTTTACAAGCTATAGGTGTGATATGTGCAGGACAACTTGAATGCAGCAAAAGACATGAGAAATGACCTAGGAAAGAGAGGTAGACCTGAAGTCTAAGTTACCCTGCTTATAGTCAAACTGATACACATCTCATAAATATTCCATGTGCAAATCTAAACTGAATTTCACTGTAATCAGCACCTTTAACTTACTCTAACACATAAAATTGCAGCTAATGTGGTTTGAAAGGAAAATGTGACTGATTTCAACCACACCTGTCCCAATTAAGGTACGAATACCCAACTATACAACATCTTTTGCTACAGATATTTTTGATTTCAGATTAAGAGAGAGAACCATGGCCACAGCCCACAAGAGAGCTTCAGATGTTCTGCAGGAAAATAAATGAGATTTAATAAATCCCATAATCTTGGCATACGTTTCTAAATGTTCTTTCTTCCTCCATAAGATATATAATGTAAGTGCTCCAGCAACCATCAGGTTCCAGGCAGACCTCAAGCACAAAAGACCCCAAGCACAATTCATACATAGATGACAGGAGAAGAGGGACTAAGTGAGATATGAGCCAAGACTGGAAGGCTGGCTCCCAGCTGCTTTTGCTTTCCCAATGGATAACAGATATTGCATCAATACACACAATGTCATGCTAGTGAATTTGCTGCTCTCTTAACACCTCATTTTTCTCTCCATCTGAACTTATTTTGAAAGCATGCAGTTCACTGTCCCCTTCTCCTTTCTCTTTTGTCCTTACTCATGGCATGGGAACCGTGAAAGACAGCATCATTGGTTATTGTTAATGCATTTGAAAGTGCAGACCTTTAAAAGGGGGTTATTCTGGAACATGCCACGGTTTTCCTTGTTATTTGCACAGGCAGCTAATGATCATCCTAATAGCTTCTCTCTCTGAAGTCATAATAAGCTTACAAATGAACCCATTCAGCACATATTAAAAAGCAAGGGATGCTCCTTTGATTACAGCCTTTATGGAAATCTCCGAATATTTGTTTTGTTGCTGCACAGCCGCAATTAGGACATGCTGCTGGGAGCCGGCTCAGCTGCCAGAGCCGTGGGGTTTGGAGACACCTCCAGTGCCATAGCAACACAGCCACCTCTCCCCACATCAGACACAGGGAGCCTGGCAGCCCTTCAGCCCAGGCAAGCGGCTTCAGCTCTCGCAGACATTAAGAAATAACAGGTTCCTAATTAAACTTCCTCTGCTGACGCCTCACCCGCGTTTCTGAAGCAACCCGGACAGCCCCGCGTGCAGCTCCCGTGAAGGAACCATCCCGCTGCACCCGCCATGGCCCTGCCACGAGCACGGATGGGTCACACAGCCCCTGGGACGCGGCTGCACACCCCACTCCGGCGTCTGGAGGCACGTGTTTCGCACTGCAGGAAAACTGGGCAGCAAGGGGAACAAATGCTGGGGAGACCAGAGGAGGCAGGAGCTTTACTTTGCTGAGGTGCCAATATGCGGGAACTCGCTTCCATTGCTGCCTATAACACTTCCACCCCGATAACCTCATCCTTCCGCATGTGGGAGGGGAACCAAATAACCTTATGGAAATCTCCTTACCACTTAACTGCTCAGAGGTCAATCTAAATCCCACTTATATTGCTGACAGAATAAAACTCCTCCAAGGGAGGGAGGGGGGCGGGGATTAAAGGATGTAAAAACCTGCAAAATTGGAGTTCTAGATTTCAGTAAGATTTGATCAAACACTCCACAACAGCTAAAAGTTGAAAGACCATACCTTTTTTCCCCTAAAGGAAACACTACGAACAATATACCCTCTTTCCCAAAATATCCTTATTCCCTGAGCACAGTGCATCTGTAGAAGCCTTAAGTGTAGAGACTTGGGGAGTAATTTATTTTTGCAAACAAAATCAGCAGCTTACGTGCTGATGACATGGATACAGAGGCTTTCAGAGAGCCTCAGTGGGGTGACTGTCACCCACAAAAAGTATAACATCTCCTCTCACAAAGATGGGACTCTAAACAAACCTCTTCTACTCTGCCTGAAAGCCAAGACCTTTGTATGGAACAGATATTTTCTAAATCTCCAGGAGACTGGCTGAGGTTAAAGCAGGTCAAACTATGTAATACAGATATCTTTGTGTTGATACTACCCACGGTGCCTATTAGTAAGGCCACAATTGTAAGAAACCTTTTCTCGTCAAGGATATTTAATACACTGCCAGAGAGTCTCCCCAGGCAGTATTTGTTTTAAGGTTTGTGAGCTTTAGGGGGAAAGGATTGTGTCTCTGATTGTGAAGTGGTCCAGGTTTTTAGCTCTATTGTAATCTAAATAACACATTACAGCAGCACTGGAAACTTCACTACCAGCATTGCTTGCAAGAGGCCTGGGTATAGCCTGAGGCAAAACCTGGAGCACCATCAATCACACACACACATAAAAGCTGGCATGTGCTCACAGGGTGTCATGAGGACTCTCTCAAAACTGAAGCAGCAGATTCAACTATGGAAGTACTCCGGATGCCGAAGAATTTTCTTTTACTCAGCCTTCCCTGCAATTTTACCCACTAGAAGTCCGGACTTAGAAACTAAAGACATAAAACCTTGTCTAATTCAAATCAGAGGGGCTGCAATAATTACAAATTCATCAGTGAATGATCAAGGCACAAGCTGATCCCATGGCTTTAAATTAGTACAAAAACCAATCTGTAGATGGACTGCTGAGCACCTTCTTCTTCCCACCCAAAAGAAGCACAAACACAGTCTGACCCAACCTGGCAATTCTGATTTTGAAAGTCTAGGCAACCTTTTTAGGGAGGACAACAAAACATTGTGATAAAACCAGACCTCCCATGAGGAACAGGACTCCACAGTCTAAGTTTCACACCAGTCAGGACTGGGCTGAATTCTGAATGCAAAATCACACCAGTTTTCAGTGGCTGGAGCTCACTATACCCATGCTTTGCTATGTCTCTTTTCTTGATCAGCATGCAATTTGAAAGCAATGCTACATTTCAGCTAAAAATCCCATATTTTAAAAGTATCAAAATGAGGTTTGTAGAGCAAAGAGCCAAAGCAGCCCAGGTTAAGGTTGAGAAAACATAGGAAACAACAGGATGTTCAAGTTATCCTTCACATGGAGAGACAACCTTTTGGGGACAATCTCCCAGTTAGCAGAGTTGCTCTGCATTAAGGACAAAAAGCGTTTTCTCCAGAAACACAGCTTTTAACAGCTTCTTCTCCCATTCCTGCTGTCAGCATGGGGAAAAAATTCTTTCTGAAAACGTTGTGGAGTCTTGCTGTGAAAATACATTTGACAATAAATTTTATGACAAATTTCATAAAAAGATTTGTGGTTACCATTTCTCATGTCTGACGATGCACAAACCACCTTGCATCAGATCACTAATACCATTTAAGCCTTAGACTGCTTTCCACATCAGTCTGAAAGCCCTTTATGAAGCTGTGTCCTTTATAAAGCTGATGTGGCTTTGCTCTGGGATATGCAGCAAGTGTCCTGGGCAGCTTCTGTGGTCTCCTGCCTAGTGCTCAAACCACTTTTATAGTTCCAGTTCTGCTAACATCTCTCACAGAAATCCACAGACATTAGCAAGTCATTTCAAGCTGGTATTCATCATCTTCCCCCTCCCCCTTTATTTAATATAATTAACAACAACACTTATCTGTCACCCATGGAGTCTTAGAGATTTAATTCAGTATCCTATGAGAGTGCCAGGCTGCCTGTACTGAAAACAGTTGGGAAATGAAGTACCGAGAAGAGAGTATTCAAAATATTGTCATTTTCAGATGAAAACAAGTATTTCGAGTGACTGCCACTATTTTTAAAAACTGTTCAGGTACAAAACGCCAGGTGAGGTCCTTCATATGGACCAAAAAAGGCCAGATGGTTTGTACTCCATCTTTGCCACGTTCCTCACAACAACATGCTCAAAACTGTAGAAATAACCATTTAGAGCTGATGTCTCTGAAAATGTTCTCCTGCAGCCCTCAAACAGACAGCCCCTGTAAGCTTCCTCTACAGGTTCACACCAGGAAGTTTCTCACTAGAAGAATCCCAATTCAATGATCTCTTGATGAAGAGAGACAGAGCAAGCTTTAAAATCTTAAAAGTAGACACTGTCCACAACACAGCTGAGGTTCCACATTGACCAGCACCACCAGGGCTCCTGGACAGGAAGAGGTTGGATCACAGATGTTGCACATTGGAGAGGAAGAGCATTCTGGTTACAATCTGAGGGCCACTGCTAACTCAATGCACTTTGAAACTCCACATTCAGCACCACAGCCCACACACCACCCTCCCTGCTGTTCACCATTGACAACTGTGTGAACCAGCTCTTCCAGGGTGCCAGCGGAGATGTGAGAGTCTTCAGGGCATTTGAGGTCAAGGATCAGTATCCTGGAGGCCTCAGTTGCTAATAAGGCAGGGGGACTGGATGTGGGGACATTTTTGGAAAATGTAGTTCCTTCAGAAGTAGCTCAGGAGCTAAAGTTTTCCAGTCAGCACAGTGTTGATCAGGAATTTGAAGCAGACACTTCCAATAATCTGATGCTCATAGCAAAAAAGCTGCAGCGCAAAACTTCCCCCAGTAAGGGATCACCTACTTGCATCCTTTGGAAAAACAGGTTTGTTCTTATACCTTTTGGATGAAGAACATTAATCTGGACACAGGATGCACTCATGTAAATTGGCCTTCCAATATTTCTGTTTCTGTTTATTTGCACCGGCCTCCTCCAGCTCAGAGCCCATTCTTAACCTCCATCCTTTCAAGCTGTGCACCCAGGTGCTCTAGAGGTGAGTGCAGCATGACTCTGATGAGATGGAAGATGAAGTACCAGAGATGCAGAGAGAAATATGAGAAGCAGGAGATGTGCTTAGGGATCTATCATTTCGATAGGCTGTGCTCCTTTTCCGAGCCTGCACACTCCCTATGGGCAAGGGGAAAGCAGGTGATGATGCTGGCCCACTGTGGAAAACCCTGCAAAATAGCTTTGACTCAGTTTGTCCTTCACCAGTTCTGCTGTTTAAATGCTGCAAGTCATTGGAGCTGAGCACACCTCATCAGCAGAGCCAAGTTCCCCGCTTTCAGCCCCTTGAACCCCCAGAAGAGTGAGCACACTGAGACGTGCAGGCTTTCCCTAAAGTTTTGCAGCTGCTGAAACAAGCATGGGCTTGCCCTGACTGATTTAAACGCACCACATCCTCTCCTCCAAGCAGAGGCTTGTCTGTATTTCTCTTCCTCATCCATTCCACTGCTTCAAATTTTGAGAGGGTCTATTTTACCTTTTATTTCCTAACTTTTCCTCTCTTCTGCAATGCACTGTCTTGACACTGTTAGCTGCGCCATATATCTCATACTGTATTAATCTCTTTTGTCACCTGATTTTTGCATAGAAGTTGTCATTTAGAAAATCTGATTTTGCTCAAAAGCATCCAAACAAATCTGTGAGCCAAAAAGAATGGATGAGAGAATAAAAGCGAGTGCCAAGTAAGCTCCCATTTAAGCACTTTACATATATCATATATTTATATATCTTCATACTTTACCTGTATGAAATACCAGCTCCTAAAATTCATTTTTTGGTGAGATGACATCTCATACAATATGCTATCTTTTCATTATCCCTGGGTGACACTGCTCAGGTATCTCAGCTAATACTTACTTATATGCTGCTCTCCCTGCTATCCTGGGAAGATTACAAATGAATTAGGTGACTGCAAAGCATTTTGGAGTAAAAGCCAGAATATCCTTCTGGTAAAAAAAGCATAGTCAGAGGTAACCAGATAACTACAGTCTATCAGTACCAACCCAGGAAATTCATTTCTGTAAATCAATGAAATACTGCTAAATCTATACCAAACACCCAGAATAATGATTTTCTCACTACTTAAATCTAAATCTTTGCTATTGGGTCAGTGAATCTGAAATTAGTCCCTTTAACTGGACCATTATTTGATCTAGAGATTTAAAAAAAATTCATTCTAGGACAGGATATTCCTTTAATGTCAGATCTCATTCAGCTGTTTTACAAAAAAAAAAATTGATCACACTGGTGGGTATGGTATAGGCTATTAACCTACAAAATAAACTGATTTTAATTAAGGCACCAATGTGCAAGGGTTTGGCTGAAGACTTCGAATATCTGCTTCAAGAGGTATGATACATTTATATGAGTCATAGGCAAGATAGGGAGGAATTTACTTCACATTCATTTTTTTAAGGACTGAAAATGCAGGATTTAGTTCATGAAGGCAACTTTAAGTTACCAGCTGTGGTTATTACCCCAGCTTTGCTTGAAGACCTGCATTTTACAGCCTAGCTGTAGTGGCTCATATAAACAAGGGAATTTGCCTGGGGCAAAGGGTGCTTAACCTCGATGGGTTTGACAATATCTCCAGTCAGTCTGTGTTTCATTTGCCCAACCACACAACCAGACCATGGCCTCATCAGAGAAGCAGCTTCTGCTCCAAGCAAAGACACATTTTTCTGCCTGAAATAAAATGATATGTCATGACTCTGTTCCCTTTACAGCATCAGTTTCTTTCTACTGTACCTGAAGGCTTAGCGAGCAATTTAATAGAAACTTTATAATGTGAGTGCTTTTTTCCTTTTTAAAGATGATATATCTATCCTTTTTGTTAATAGATCTAGTAGAGGTGCACCACAAAAAATTGTTCTTTCCCAGAAACTGGAGTAAGCCATATTGCAGTGGGGATATTGCTACTTTAACTATGCAGCTAAGAGTTCAACTAGCAACCCTGCGTAACGTAGGACAAGGTTTCTCAGCATCTGTCCACTTCATCCAACGTACGACAAGAGCTCCTAAATCAATAAGCTTACTCCAAACCCTGAAGAAAAACACCATCAAAAGCCTTTTTGCCCCACTGTTTTAAATACAGGCACTTTAGGCTTTCCTTGGCCACTAAAAAAAGGTCCACGGAGGTCTGACCTGTGAATGCATTACTCTACATATTAAATAAAGAAAGTAGTATTGATTTCAAAGCTGAACAGATTCTGTGACTACCACAAAATGAAATAGGCCTTTGAACTACACAACTGGAAAAATAGATAGAAGCATTAAGAAAATATGCTAAACAATGGTTAAAATCAAAGCCTACCAACCTTTCCCCAGTTCATCCTCCAGGTAAACATGAGTAGGGATAGACTTCCCACTCAGGCCCAGAAGTCAAGTGCATTGTCCCACCCCCAAGTGAGCCCCAGGTGTGAGTGTTGGGATCCTCAGCCGGCACTCACAATGGGCAGTTTCTGCAAAAGGGCAAATGTGACACCTGGGCCAAGCACAGATGTGCTTATGCTTGGAACTGCTTCAGGAAAAACGAGAGAGCCACCAAGCTGGAAAGCTGGGGTAACGCTGCTTGATGGCTTTTCTCCTAAGAACACGCGGCACCCATTAACACCTGTGACATGTTTCCTTATGATGCCTGAGGTGGCCACCTAAAAACAGAGGCCAGACAGGAATAAGGGAATAAAGGTAGGTATTTATTTGAAGAGCCTTCAAAGGTACACCCTGGGCAGGCCAGAGGCTACACCCAAGATGGACCTCGAGTCACGAGTTCTTCACACTTTCATAAGTTTGGTCTATTTGCATATCAGGGTTAATTCTCTAATTTAAGCTTCAATTAATGATGTAATTTCCCCAAGCTTACCCCCCTTCTAAGATTTTGGTTTACACATTTTGGTCCTAGGACAATCTGGGTGTCCTTGGAGAGCAAGCCTGGAGAGGCTTTGTTATGTCCAACTAGCATGAGAGAACAGAAGTTAACCGGCTACAAGAAACTTCAGAGTTACACACTAGGCAGTACAGGATTTGAAAAATATAAAAGTTAAAACCTTAGGTATCACTTAGAACATGAAGTTCTACTGAAACCCAAGTGACACTGTAAAGAGTTAACAGAGGAACTTCCAAAGCATGATCAGGATGCCTTACACTGGCATCTGTCCAATGTACCATCCTGCAGGAAGGCAGCCACTGGCATTTTTACTGGTTAAATGAGAAATGTAGTGCCTGTAGTTCAGAGGGAGTGAAGTATGTACATACTTCTGTGTTTGTTTTTAGTATTATGCAATACACCAGGGAAGGATGGGACTTTTTTTGTCAAGGACAAAACACAACTCATCCTTTCTCTTCACAAAACTCTAACATTTTCCAAATCAGTTGATAGCATATTCAGTCAATCTAATGATAGGAACTTCTTCCTAGATGGCTCCAGCCAACAAGCACCTGGGAGCTACAGGTTGTAAGTAATAAGATTGAAACTAAGCAGTATTCAAAGGGGCACTGCACTGGCAACCCCAGAACCATGTAATACATCGTCTGGAAGAAAAATGCACTTTTTTCCCAGTTCAGTACCTGAGATCACCACATATGTCCATGGCAAAGGAAATGGACCTCAGAGCAGCACACCCTACCCTAAAAAGTGTGTGACACCACCTAAGGCAGGCTCAGGGCTCGCAGGGAGGTTTCCAGGTTTCCAAGTCAGTCCTGAAAAGACAGTTTCCATGAGGACACTGACCTGCTGGGCAGAGGTTTGCAGCAGGGAAGTGCTATCATTCACAACAGCAGGGTAATAAGACAACCTCTATATTTTGCAGTCTCAATTCTTCAGCAACGCTGGTTTTCAAAATACCAAAGATACTGGGTGCAAGTGGAAGGTCTTTTTTGTGTTCACAGCTTCAAATAATAGCACAGTGATAGGAGCTTTACAGACCTTGGGTATTACATGACCTACTCAAGCACTCAGGCCCTGAGCTCCTTGTCACAAGGTCTCTTCAGAACAAAGCCAAGTCCTTTCAGCTCCACTTAAGTGACTATACTAGCATTCATTAAAAGGACAGTAAAAGGGACAGCAAATGGTTTGCTAATAAAGACTGACTCTGAGGTGCACTATGAATAGAGGAGAGGTAGCATAATTACATCAATAAAGGTAACTGAGGTCACTGCCACATTGTTGTTCACTCTTTAATTTAAGCAAAAATAGTGTAAGGTGGCCATAACTGGAGAGCGAAAAATTAAAAAGACAGGACAAACTGCTCTGCTTTTGGATAAGTCTGACTGCATGATTATAGGATGTTGGTGATGTCTAAGAGGGAGCTACTGAATATTTAACCTTAGAAATGGAAGTTTGGTTGTCTCTTGTCCTGTTAACATCCACACGTATCTTCCATTAGCTCTAATTAGGGCTAACAGGGTGTTCACTAAGTATCTCCATAATTAATGTTAATAGTAGTTACAGGCAAACGTTGATAGAAGATGAAATGCCAAGGTTCTTCTCCAGGGTTAAATACTCAGCAGTCTGTCTGTCTCTCATTTCCATTTCCTCCTGTAGTGGCTCTTTAATCAATCGCACGGATCCCAGACAGCCTTACACACCGAGTCTTGCAACAAGAGACACGTGCAGCCATAAGGAACAGCACATACTGTTATTTATACAAAATATAAACGCAGACACACAATACCTGACACGTATTAGGCTGGTTCACGTCCGTATGCTCACTGCCGTACAGATATTCCAGCCATGGGTTAACAGCACACACTGACACATCCCTTTTTCCTTCAAGATGCCCAGGCTTCACAGGGAAGCAATATTATTTCTATCATATATTAAGATAAGTAATTTTTAATTAACAAACCAAAGAGCAAACAGGATCATAGAAACAACAATTACCCTTATTAATGCCATTATGCCACCTTTAGTTGGTAGACTATACTATATTCCCAAATCAGATGTTATTAGCAAACCATTAAATTTGTAAATGAGAACAGAACAATTATCAGCCATAATCAGAACATTTATAATAATGCACCTTCTATTGTGCTTCCGGATCAAACCCTGAGCAGTAGTTCATTGAAAAAGCGTTAGCAGACTGCTCCCAGCCAGGGGTCATTTGCTAGCACAAAGTCTCACTTTGTACTCTCCTATCCCATCATAAGTGGAGAATATTCATTAGACTTGGGCAATTCTGTGGCTGAGTAGATTTATAAACTGCCTTTAGTTGGGAATGTATTTATAAAGCCTCAGGGAACCAGAGGAGTACTCTGCTGTTTCCCTCAGGAGCTGCAGATACTATTTGTAGAAACCTTAGTATGTTAAAGCCTTTGCCAGGGATGTCTCAAAGAGGCAAAAAGCATCAGGAGTGATGGGAGAGCCTGTGCAGGCAGCCAGGAAGGGAGGAAGGACCAGGACAAAGTCCCACTGGTGCTGGCTGTTGGAGCCAGTCACGGAGCTGCGCTAGTGGAAAATGTGACTCAGGCATCTGAATGCTCCCTGCGCCCTGGTGCTGGCAGTCACTGGTCCTCATGCTCTTTGGGGCAGCTCCAGGCACACAACACATGCAGACAGGAGTTCCAAGTCCCACAGAGAGGAATAGGTGTTCTCTGTAGGGCAAGGGAAAAAAAATCAATTTGTATATTTATCAACTCACCTATACTGGCCCCATGTTACATTAAAGAGGAGATGGCCTCCATGACTCGTTTTAAATCAGAGCTGGAGATGTTTTGGCTTTGCTATGTGAAAACAAAGGCTTTTTTGCTTGCTTTGTTTTCTGCCCTGGGGAATTAGTGACTCAGTCAGGATGCAGAAGACTCAGGGGGATTTATTTTTCATCATGTTTAAGGAGGTTTTTTTTTCTACCAGGCATGCAGGCTTATAAATGCAGCTCCGCTCAGTACTAGACTTTAAATAAATCATTTTGCCCCTCCATTTTTCTTCATAAGTTTATGGGGGGAACATGGGGAAGTTACTGTTCAGGAAAGCAAGAGATATGAAGCACAGAAGGCACTATCTGAGGCATGCTGGCTCTCTGCAACGGGGTCAGAGCCAGCTACCCTTCTGATGTATCCCCTTTTGCCATTCCCTTCTCAGCCCTTCTAACAAGGGGGAGGACCTCACACAATCCCCAGGATGGGTCCCACTCTGCGCACCCTCACAATGCCCTTTTTGTGGCACTCAGTCCCTGTACCACATCCCTCCTCTTCTGGTTCCCAGTCTCCCCTGACAATACATCCATGACTTGCATCGAAGCACCCACTTCACTGCTGGATCCTCGGACTCTGCAACTTTCTGAAAGAGGAAGGTAGGGGGAAAATCTTCCCATTTTCTTGGTCAGGTCTGATTTACCAGGGGTACTTTGCTGTATCCACACAACTTTTCTCAGAAAAGGAACACAGAGTATTTTTTTTCAGAGCTATAGGACCAGCAAATATTTTAGATATAGTCAATCTGACCAAACACAGAATGTTTCTTCCCAAATAATGAGTTGCTTTCAATATATTTTAAATATTCATTATATGCTATTTTTCACAATCACCAAAAATAGTGGAAATATATTTAACAGTAGCAGAACCAAGAATGGCCAAGAATGTATTACCTGTTACAACACTGGTCCCTTTTCCAGCCTGTTCATACTCTTGGCATTTAGAAATGCACAGTGAAAAAGAAAATACAGTCAGTAAAAGTAACACTTGTGAAATTGCGTTTTAAAATCAGGGTGTTGTAAAGCAGCAGCTACAAAATGAGCTGAAATCCTAAGCAATGGGTTGTCTAGACATTTTTATAAGAATTGCAATGAATGTCGAGTAAGTGTTCAAGGAAATCTGAGTTGATTGAAACATCTGACTACTCTGTATTTTAACTGGATGGCTGGTGCTGCTTCAGCATCTTGCCAGCAGGATGAGAAGGATATTAAAATAGGGAGCAGGAGGAGATCAGCCAAGAACAGTGATAGGATAGTTCATCTCCTCTTCATTATTACTTAACTTAGTGAGGATGTTCTCTGGTTGTGTTGGATATCCAGTTAATTTTATCCAGGTCTCTGCAAAGCACAAACCCACACTGACAATATAGATAGCACAAAGAGACAGATCATGTCTGAAGGAATTTGCTCTCACCGGATTTTTTTTCTTTTTCCTCAGCACAAACAGAGCAACAGAAAAAGGTTTGAACTGAATATTTTCTGTAAGACAGCTTAGCCAGAAGCTGAAAACATGAGCTCTGAGGTCTATTTTCTAACTTGAAGTTTTTGTCTTTTTGCATTCTGATGCCAATTCACTTTCACAGCCTTTCTTTTCTATTTAGCTAAAAAGAGACTGCCTTCTAGGGCAAACTGTGCAAGTGGGACTTTGCACAGTGAAATCTCACGCTTATCTAGGGCTGTTGACGTATGAACTACTGATACATGAACAGCTGGTTAGCTTCTGATACTACACGAAATGCAACTCAAACCTTCTGCAAATGCAACTGTCTGGACAGCATTACTGGTAGTATTGGGTTTAGGGGAACTACTTAACAACTAAAAGCAACCACTGAAGTAATCTACATCCAGAAGCCGCAAAAATATATTTATTTTCTTCCTCTCTCTAAAATAAAATAAACCCCGATTATAATCATCCTAACCATAGCACTTCAGTTTGCAAACACTCTCAAAGCTGCAGTGGGCAATAAATCACACATGTCACTTCCAGCAATTCATCTCTGGAGTTGGTTGCTACACGGCCGTAATATATAAAGAGGCTTTTCCTAGTGAACCTCAGAGCCAAGATTCTTTTTGTTGGCTCTTCTTTAAACAAACACTCTTGTATATTGTAGTTCAATCTAAATTTATCACTCAATCCTAATTATTTTCCTCTAATCAGTGGTTTGAGGGTGACTTTGCTTCTGATAGGCTGGTACACTGTCATACTCATTTAAAAAATTAATTCAGTTAAGCCAACTCCAAATGTATGTGCATGATTTCTCTGCTGCATTAACTCATCATCGTCACATAAGTCACACTGAAGGCAACCAAGACCTTTTGTTTTTCAGGCAAATTGTCTCAAGAGAACAACAATAAAAATCAATAAAGGGCAAAAGAAGCTTCTGCAATGTCATGAAAGACCAGCAAAATGCACTGAGGCTCTGTCTAAACACAGCTGTAACATCCCATCTCTTCCACGTCACTCAGAAGGATACGAGAGCATTTTCAATAAAGCAGCACGAAGGTTTATACATCTTTGATGTCCCACAGCTGGGGGGAAAGACAGCAGTTTACTAATACTGTACCATTTCCCTTCCATTAGTTTAAGTTTTCAATTTTGGATGGTACTAATTTTAGAAGGAGGGGTTAATTGTTTAACCTTGGAAAAATAATTATGCTTCTTTTGGCAATGCCTATTGACCTATATCATATTTTTAGTTGCCCAAAGGATTTAAAGTTCAATGCAATGGTAAACTCTTTAGTGGAGACGGTATCTGTGGAGTCACTGGACAAAAATATGAGGCTAGACTTCAAGTTTTTATAGATTTTGGACCTGCCTGCCTGTGCACTGGAAAAAAACCCTCCCAACATTTATTTGAAACAAAACTTGAAATTAGGTTTGTTTTTTTTCATTTCTGTTTTGTTGTTTTGTTTTTTTTAATCCAGTGTTTCAATACTGCACATGTTCAATTGAATTCCTATTCCAGTTACTACTGTCACTTGGCTAGAAGAAGAGGTGGTGTGACATAGCTAAATCTGGTTTAGAACTTTCAAACAATTTCTTGCAGTTCTGTAACTATTTGTCCTCCTATATGTTGTGAGCTATGGGTTTGGGTTTTTTTCTTCAGTAGAGGTAGTTGAGTAGTGATAATTCCTTACACTCTCAACAAAACTGGTGTTCAGCCCAGCCTTTTCATTCACACATCTGCACAGAAGTAAGAATTTCAATCTCCATTCTGATCACTGTCTTTTCAAGCTCATTGATACTAATATAGTTCCCAAAAAACGTTACCCCACTCATCATTTCAGCAGGAACCAGAGTGCACACTCACTCTTCCCATCCAGTTTTCACTCCAGAAATTTCACAGGCCTGTCACATATTGTCTCTACTAGGAAAAAAAAAAAATCAGAGAAGAGAAAGGGCTGTGCTCTCTCTTTTAAACAGGAAAATTTATATGGTATGAAGTGCTTAATCCAACAGGTTGTTGGGATATTAATATTAAAATTTGATTAGGAGATGGCATTTTGTTGATACCCCTTGTTAGCATATACTTGGGTTATCTAAGTAAATAATCTGGTAAAATATCTAACAAATTTATTTATGAAGGCATAAGGAAGAGAGAAATAAACAATTTATATGACAAAAACCCTGTACCAAAGTATAGCAATTTTATGTCTAACTT
The DNA here is from genome assembly GCA_013397775.1 of Eulacestoma nigropectus. Classification (NCBI taxonomy): domain Eukaryota; kingdom Metazoa; phylum Chordata; class Aves; order Passeriformes; genus Eulacestoma; species Eulacestoma nigropectus. The sequence continues at coordinate 3,162,328 of VZTE01003367.1, forward strand.
CACCTTCAGTAGAGAGAAAAGCGTTTGTCATTTCTGCTTACAACAGATACTAGGCTTCTGGCATAGTTATTTACTGACAATCAGTGGCTTTGTGTGCATAGTTTCATACATATATATGTATGTATATATGTATATTTATACACACACACAGAGAGCCAAGACAAAGCAGATTCACCTTCAGCCCAGCCTTTCAACAGTCGCCTCACAAGGAGTCTCAGTGAGCCCCATCTTTCATCCTCTGCCACTCCTCATACATGTGTAAATAGAAGCACAAAGTGTGGACTGCAACATCGGAAGGATACGCTTGTGTCGTCAATCACTTGCACTCATTTTGCAGAGATGCAAATACCTTCATAAATAATATTTTCTAAACACCTAGGAAAAATTGCTCCACTTTTCCTGACCGTCTACTGTTTGTCTTGAAACCCTTCAGGTTTTCAGACTTCTAGTAGTTTTGCTTCTAATATTAGTTCAAAGTTTGGTGCTGTCCTCCCTCAGCAGTGAAGACAAGCCAATCTTCAATGTGACTTTGCCCTGGTGTTGGTTTCCCCGCCACACACACTTCATTATACTACTTTGTTTTCACATATTAAAGTTGAATGTACATATTCTTAGATCAAGTAGTATTTCTGTCATAAAAATTGACTGTGCTTTGAGCAAGAGGACCCTGAGTCCTTATTTGTGATCTTTCAGGCTCTCTCAATCTAAAGGTTAATTACCACTACTGACACAGTTCCTAAGTATTGTTTGAAATAGCACAATGCTCTGCAGATATATACAGCAAACCTCATAGCATTGCACTATGAAATAGCCCAAATTTAAACTAGCTGAGCTTAAAAATTATTTTTGACTACTCTCAGTCAATGAAGTTTATAGACATTTACACATGTGCCGTACGACAGGGCATACTGCTAATGATGAGTTTCATGTGCTCAGCAAAGGAGAGAGGAGAAAGTTGTTGCCCTGCAGTCAGCATAGTCCCCTCTGAACACAAGAATAATGCATGACTTGGCCAGTCACTGTCACCAAGCAGTGATGTGTATGAACTGCAAAGAGCATTTTCATGTTTAAGATGAAATAATTGATTTTAAATATTCAACAGTCAGTGCCTTCTTCATATTGTACTCCCAGGATCTCAACACACAGGCTCTGATTCCGTGTTGCCAGGAAGGCTACTTGTCAGCAGTTGTAGTGTGAGCAACAGCAGGAGGCCCAGAACAAGCCTGTGAAATAAAGTGCATACGCCAGGGACAGCACAATGGCTGGTTTGCTAAGTGGCATGAAGCGCTTCACCCTGCGGGAGCCCTCAGATCCCTGTGCTGAGCAGCTGGGTTGCACTTTTCTCCTATCAATACTAATGATAAATAATAATAACAGTAGTAAAGTAAAAGGAAACTCTGAGCTTACAGACTGCATCAGGTGGACTTTGTACTCCTGCTTCCAAGCGCACAAGGATTACTTTTTGCCCGCCTCTCCCCCCACAACCTCCACTTTTGCAAGGCTGGCTGGGGGGCTGAGATGCAGGACTACCCTGTATCCAGGCAACAGGCATCCCTGAGGCTCTGCAAACCTCTGCAGTGCATGGGAGGAGAAGCTGGGACAGGTACCTCCCCAGACTTCATGGAGTGCGGGATAGAAGGAGCTTTTCCAGTTTTAAAGAATAAAGGCAGAGAGTAAAGCAAGCTGCCAAACTATTTTCTGCCAAACTATTTCTAAGGTCTCCCTGGGGCTGCCTGCTTCCCCAGCACTGCTCATTGGGAAGGTGCAAAACTTACTGTGACCTTCTCTTTTCTTTCTCAGTGCTGTGTGTGTTCTCACCTAGGTATACCTCTTCCTACTGCAGGAATTTTCCAGATTTACTAGCCACCTATAGGCAGCAGTCTCAATTCCTGGGGCCATGTTTTGGCCAGGCAAAACCTACCAATGTCATGATTAATGGACATGCACCCCCATCACCAGGCTTCAAAGACAGTCGGTGGGAGGAAAAGATCAGTTGAGAACAGCTAATTCATCAATCCTTATATTCAAGAAAAGTCCTTCATCGGTAAAGAGATAAACTTCTAGAGCCAAGGAGATGAGTGGGAGTATTTACACCGACTCCAGTGGCATCCATATTTCATACACAGTGCCTTGGGCAGGTTTGCTCATAATACCCTCTTCCACTCAGTTTCCAGCTTCAGCTGATGTTGAAAGAGACTGGGACAGTCTGACCGAGATTTCATATTTCAGGAAAGATCAAAGAACACCATAAGCTAAGAAAGTTATAGACATAAACCTGGTCCCTGAGCATCTTCAATTCTCAGAAAATCTACTGGCCACTGATATTCAAAACACAAATTGCAGAGGATGAAGTTGTTTGACAAAGAACTGGAAATACACTCATAGAGCTTCTGTAGTGTTCAGCTGCCTTCCAAACAATTCTTCAAGCTGCCATATGGACATTATGTTATTGCAAGATATGCAGGGAAGAATGGTCATGAACAGAAAAAAAGTATGACAAATTGCTACATGAAGATGCTCTGATCCAAACCAGACTTAATTCAAAGAAACCTCGTGCGTAGGACGAACAAGGGGTCACAATGGCCCTTTTCTATCTTACTTGATGCTGTGTCAGCGTTTGAGGTTCTTAGCCATGAACGTAATTTGTGGCACAACACTGCACAGCAAAGACAACAGGTAGCCTAACCTTCCTCGTCATCACAGTACTACTACATCGTCCAGTCAGGATGTTTACTTTCATTCACCGTGACTAGAAACATTAAACAAACACTACCCAGAGGTGTATGAAATGATAAAATCAGGAGCACTCTTCAGAGCTTGGGAATTCTCATGACTCCTGCTGCAATCTCAGCTCCCTGCCCATACCTTTCCTTCTCTCTCATCAACTTATACAGCCTCACTGTCTTGGTAAATAGCTTATTTTCCTTCTAACACTGACAGCTGTTATTGTAGGAGACAGCAGAGTGTAAAGTTACTCATTAAGGGAGGTAGCTACCTCTCTTCAACTCCAGTTGAACTCTGGGGGGAAATAAGTACAGTTCTTCTTTTCTCCTTTGTGAGGAATGGCATGGAACATCAGAAAGTACTGACCTAAGTGCACGTTATACAGGTGTCCTCAAGGAGATTAACTCAGGGCATGCAATTCCCATCCTTTGCAGTATAGGGTGTGTCTTCCCAGCCAGCTACACCAATTTTACAACAATTTGCTCAAATCAGAAGGGTGAGGTGGGACCTGGGTACCAGGTGTCCTGGATTTCAATCTGAGTTCACCCACAGATAGAGGAAGGGCAAAGCTTTCTATCTTTTAAATCAGACCAGCTTTTTCCTCCAAATTCTTACGCACATAAAGACTGTCTTTAATCACATAAATCTTTACAGCTTTTCCCTTCCCAACATGTCCCTTTTGCAACACTGCCTCAGCAAAAGAGTTGCAGCAAAGAATCTGGAGGTATGGTAAGCGGAAGGACAGAAGAAGGATGGATAAAGGGCAGGTCAGTGATATGGCACCACTGTAAAACTGAAGCACAGGGGTCCTTTCTGAGATAAGGTGTGCTCCAGATCAGAGGTGACAGCAAAGATCCAAGGGGACGACTTAATCTTGGGCTAGGAAACCACTGAGACCTTCAGAGCACACTTCAGCAAAGCATTACCACCACTGTCTTCCTCAGGACCTACCACTTAAAATATCCATTTAAGTGCTTTGGAGAAAATGGGCCAGATGCTTTCACCCATTGCAAAACCAACTCTTCTTCCTGATCCAATTTTGTGCAAATCGATCCCTCATTCAGAAATTAAAAACAAAATGAGCAGCACTGAAAGACACATCAGAGAAGCTCTGATTGAGAAGAAACCCAGAGCGATGCTGATTGATTAGTCCCAGAATGCCTTTGCCTGAAGCAATAATGAAGTACGTGCCTGGGACGGAAGCCCTGAGCAGCGCATGGAAACATTTGAACAGCTCGCCTGCACCCACAGACCTCCCTGCCTGAGGACCGTATTTAGAACAGTTCTGCAAAGCACTACAGCCAGAGTCTCTCCTGAAAAAAAAACCATTCCCTTCCCTTCCATTCTCCTCCCCTTTAAATCAAGCTCAAACCCCAAATCTGGGAGCACCTCTGCTATGTGTATAATGGTATCTGTCCAACATTCCTCAGCAACAGAATCACTTGGGATGGGGGGGAGAGTGCTGCTCATCCTGGGCAGGCAGGGTCGTGCAAGGGATACAGGGAAGATAAACAATACCCTTTGGAGGTTTTAAACAGAGCCTACTGCTGGTGCTGAAGGCAGTTATTTTAATCCTCAGCTGCGAGTCACCGGGACACAATAAAAGAGAATTAGCAAAGAAAACAATGAGCATTCACGCCTTATTCCTTGACTTGCAGCTGAGAGTATTCAGTAATTCAGAGGTGGAGAGGAAAAGAGGAATCTGAAAACCTAGAGCGGACAGGCTCTCTGCCACTAAGAGTGGCAAAAGCAACTCATCAGCAGAAGGAACAGTAATGCCCTAGTCATAATTTTCCTGCCAGACAAGCCCCAAACTCTTTCAGAAATGGGGCACAAAAAGAAATTTTATGTTTAAAAAAACCAACCGAACAAAAATTACTCTGCATCAGTATGCCCAGAAAGAATATAGCAAGATGATCAAAAGATTCTATTGTTTGGATGACAAAAAGAAAAAAATAAGAAAACAAATCAGATGGGAAGAATTGCTTCAGTTTAAACTGGAAGAGTTTTCTTCAGAAACAAAACAATTTAATCTAAGATGAAACTTTATTTTTTTACATTTTCTAACTTAAAAACCAACTACCCCAAACAAAACACCACAGAAAAAAAACCCCAAAACCTCTTTTTGTAAAATGTTTGGATCTATTTTTAATAGAAAAATGTGGGTTTCACTTTTAGATGTTAAAAATATCAGCTTTGGCATTTCTAAACCAAAAATACATTGCATTAAAAAATCTGGAAGCATATATTTTAATGTTTACATATACATATATATATATATTTATGTAGTCCTACTGTTGGTTGAAACTATTTACTTAATTTTAACTTGATTTTATGAAGATGTACGGTCTCTGTGAAGATTCTTGGATATAAAAGTTTGTGTAATTCCTCTCTTTCATAAAAATCATCTAGTACAGAGATGTGATTCATAGACTTGATACATACAGCTGATTTCCTAGTCACAGGAAAAGAACCATCAGAACACTAGACTTTTGATCAACTGGCATTACTCTTGATCAATAGAAAAAACACATAGCAAAAGACCAAGATCCAAAGCAGCTCAGGCAGCAGTTTGGAATTAGCTTTGTACACCTAACACTCAGGACTATTGAGTACCCCTGAAAATTTATATTGCTAGTCCTAAACATCTGGATTTACATTTAGCTAGTTTGGAGTTTTCCAAATGAGCTCTTTCCATCCACATCTTGAAAGAAAAAAAAAAAAAAA
>VZTE01003367.1:3173063-3236683 GCA_013397775.1 Eulacestoma nigropectus
TGCTGGCCCTCACCCTCCATTTCCTCTTGGATTTCTTTGTGATTGCACTGAAAGGGGTCAATAGCTCCCAGCTTGAGAAATGCAGCTTTCAAAAGGACTATCACCAGCACCCGTATTTAAAGCATGCCTTTTTCTTCACGGCCCCCCAGCTAATGCAAAGCTTTTAAAAAGCGAGCAGCAAGATAAACTTTCAGGGTAAAGAAAAAGCGAAGAGTAGAGGAGAAGCAGTAGCTATCTGCCTCGGGCTTACTGACACTTTCACTGGAATACAGCTTGACTGGCAAAGCAAGGACGGGGAACATAAGCTGCAGATGATCCAAAGTGCTATGGATCGTTACCCCTGGCTTAAGTCTCCACCTCCCCATCCTTTAAAGTACCCTGTGAAACCACATGAAGCAGCCAAGCACCAAAGTGGAAAAGAATTTCAAGCGATTAAAAACAATGGGAAAATTAGCAAAGGACTCACTGAGCACATCAAAGCTTTGCAATCTTCAGTGTTTAAGAATCTCGGATCTGACAAACACAGGCAACTTAGTCAAATTTTAATAAGCTTAATGAACATATCTTGATAAGGAAAGACTGGACCAGTGGCTAAGATTATATTTAGGCTTTCTGCTTGAGGAAAAGAAAAGCTATGGCACGTTAGAGCCAGGATTTATTGGGAGGGAGGAGGAACAGGATTGTAACCTCCTCCTTTAGTGCCAGAGGAGAGAGCCCATGTGGAAGGCTGGCACGTGCCCAGTTTTTCAGGACCCCCAGGCTCCATTTCACACTGAAGCCTCATTCAAACCTCCAATAGCAATTATATTTTCTGTATTATGATGTTGTTTTTAATTCACTTTGGAAGTGGATGAATCCATATGTCCACACAAGGAGTTTGTACAGCTCAGCTGTTGCTGTACTCTCCAGGTGTAACCCAGTTGAAACTCCATCCATCTGCTTTAGAAACTAACTGTTCTCTCTAATAAAACTTTTCCAAATTTGAGAAGCAAACCAGGTAAAATGTCAAGGAAAGATGCTCTACTTTGTATTAACTAAATACAACCAGCTATGATTTTTCAGCTCCAATTTATTTGACTTTATATTTATCTGGTTTTTTGACTGGAGTCTTTCAGTAAACATTAGCAGAAGCCAAAAACATTCATCTAAGACAAGCCTGAAATTCACAGACGGAAAGTGCAGTGGTACCTCCAGCAGCACCACACACAGCAAAAAGGTATTTCATCATACCAAATTGTCTGAGAGAAAAGCCAAAGATACCAGAGAATGCTCCAGAAGCACAGAAGTAAATTGTGTCTGTGAGTCTCTAGCACTGGCAGCATATGACTTTGCATTTCACTTTAGTTTCCAATCATACTGTCTTTCTCACAGGCATTCAAATACATTAGTCTGTGCCTTATCAGATCCTGAATTACGATTGTAGAAAAGCTCTGAGAAATTCGGTTCAGAGCCGTTTATGGGGCTGTAATGAGTACTGACAGATAAGCCACACTCATGCAAACACGCTTGCAACTGATGTCTGGTTTAACACAATACAGCCCTAAGCCTTCATAATACAGCATAGGAAACAGAATCCTCCCATCACACACTACTAATTGCATCTGCAGTGGTCAGGGGTTGAAAGAGAAGTAAGCAGATTAATTCTATTAGTCTGTGCAATAGTATCCCAAGGGGACAGGGGAAAATCCCATCATTTAAATCAGGACTGGTAGACGCTGCTGGGAACGATGTTACATACTAGTAGAGGATTAAGAGTTTGGACTAAAGGGCTTCATTTTTTCTAGATCTGGTTTCCATGAGTCATAGCAATTAGAATTGCAAGGCTTTTGTGTTTGTTTTTTTCACTTATAGATGACCTGATACATCCTTTCTAGTTGAAAACTACATTATTAAATTAATTTCTTACTTAACCCCTTCCCCACAAGATACATTCCTTTATTCATTTTTCTGAAGAAGTTTTCTGTTTAAATTAAGGTATTTCCAATGTAAAGTTGTTTTCGAACACAAGATCTAAGTATTGTTTTATTGATAACTCGTATGTAACATTTTTCTTTTTTCAGCATACTTCTCCCACGCTTTTAACCTATATTTGTCTCAACCAGATGAGCAATCTTGATCCTCTGAAAGTACATTTTTGCTGAGAAGCATTCCCCATGCTGTAAATACATTGTAAGATTTCACCCCTACAGACATGGCAGGCAGTGCTGACAAAGTCCCTCCTGAGCCAAATGAATGGAAAAAGTCCTTTGCTCAATCCAGTGCAGCTGAGCCTGAGCATCTTAGACACTGTCTGCCTTACCTGTGTGCTGCTTTGAAGGGACAGACTTTCAGGGAAATGTTCTCCTCAAGAAGTCAGGCTGTACTGAACATGCAGCAGTCAGGATCCTTGCTTCAGGTCTCTAGCGCTGTGATTGAGGCTGCTCAACCTGTCAGAAACAGCAAGGACAATACGTGAGACACTTACTGGACCTGAGGAGAAGACTGCCACCTTGTTTTCCTTCCCCCTGCTTGGGTAAAGACCAACTCCTTCTTGTACACCTGAAGGAAGTGAGGGGAAGCACCTCGCAGTGACCCTGCAGAACCTGTCAAGGTTTAGACCAAAGGCAAAATCTTCTTCCTTACTTTTGAGTTCATTAGGCTGATCAGAAAAGGGCTTTCACTGGAAGGTAGGAGGAGGACAGGACTATTTCCAGCACAACAAGAAAGAAGCAACAGAGTTGCTCTGCATCTTCCCATCTTGCTCCTCTGCACAGCAGAGGAGAGTCACGCCCAGGAAAAGGTTCTGTGAGTCCCCAAAAGGCAAGTTCCAGAACAGAGGATGGCATAGTGTGTGATAAAAGATAGGTAGTTAAATGTTTAACACACACACACACACACCCCCCTTTCTGTACTGTATGCAAGAAACATGCACACACCTGTTCATCTACTGGATAGATGTCAAAGTACAACTTATTCTGAATGGAAAGAGCCAGAAATGATTGAGGATGAAAAAGAGGGCAAGGTGATGGAGCTGAGAAGCAGATAAGGGTGGGAGGAAGATACCAACAGGCACTCAAGGGATGAAAACAATAAGGCAAGCAAAAGAAGGTAAATCAGAACCTGCAGAAAGGCACGAAAGGCCAGTGGGAGAGGAGAAGGGATCATGCTAGATTGTGTCTGCTTTCTGCTTGCAGAAATCAGCCAGACACAGGGCACAGAGGTGGAGCCATCACTTTAACTGAGCGATCACTCCCTAACAGCTCCTCTCTGGAGAACAGCAGCGAGTCTGGATCTCATTGTCCCTGACAGCTCCAGTTCAGATATGAAGATGACGCCATGTAAATCCATTTCATGATATTAATTCTCTCCTCTCTAGTCTACCTTGCTGCTTTGCTTTCTTTTGAAGCCCAAATCCTCTGCCCTGCCCAGCCACTCCAGCATCTCAGGGTCAACGCCAACTGTCCATATGAAACGTCAGGTAGCATCTCTGACCCCTCTGCATCACGCAATGCTTAGCTCCTCCTTCAGGATCAAGATGAAAAGCTGGGAGAGAAGGTCTTTTCACAGCATCTCCTCTCAGCAGCCCCATAAGACATGGGGACAGGCCTGCAGCAGGACATGTCAAGCTCCCCTTCTCTGTCATGCTGTCTGAAGATGACAGCCATACTGAGCTGAACTGCCATTTGTCAATCCAGGGATTACAAAGACACCTACAAGCTGGCTGGAAGGTGCTGATATCACACCAGACCACATGAAAGGAAGTTTGTCCCATGCCCAGGGTATCAGCCCTCTGTTAGCAGCTCTCTGCTCCCCAGCACAGAGGTGTTACTTCACACGTCCCCAGGATGAGGGAGAGGGTTCAGTGGGAACACAGGGGCGCTGGTGAGGAGTGCCCTGCACCCTGGACATTCATCTTACATGCAGTAGGAGGGCAGCATGGCCAAGTGAGCCGAGCAGCAGCCCACCAAAGTGGTGCTTGGGCAGATGCTCTCCATGCCTGTGTCTCCATTGGGCACTCTCAACACTTTCAACTGTGGTTCATCCTCCCATGGGTGTTTGTTTACAAGCCCCTTCTCTGCTCTGCACAACCTGGCATTTCAAATACACATATACCAGCCATATCCTGGTTTCTTTGAAGCAGAAGGACAAGTATTTTAGAGGTGCAAGTGCTTGTATGTAGAAAATGTATATGTCCATACACTTTTGCACTGGACAAAGTGCCTGCTGCCTGATAAAAACATATCCTATTGAATACAGTCCTAGTCCTTTCAGACATATGGTATTGCATATTAACTCCCAGCCTTTGAAGACAGTGAGGGGAAAAAAAAGTTTATTCAGGTTTGTAAAGTGATCTGAAACCACAACATGGAAAGTGTCACAGGCAGGAATACAGAGAGTCATCAAAAATTTGATTCAATGGCATCTTTAGGAGCAATTTCCATTATGGAAGAACAGTCCTCTCCATGTAGGCAAAACCCATTCATGCCCTATTACTATTCCAGCTGGTGCACCACTGTGATCAGAAGCAGAGGGCTCTAAAATATTTAGGGTCACTAATAATGTATTTTGTCTTCTGTGCGTGCTTGCTTAGATGAGAGATTTCAATCATCTCTATTCAAGGAACATTAAGAAACACAAGATACATCAGGTCATATAAATCCTCCTCTCCAGTGAAGGATCATGCCTCTCCTCTCCCCCCTGCTTTGTTTATATGTAATCCAACTGAAAATGTCTCAAGCAGCAGGAATATTCTCTTTTCTCTCAGCAGACTCCAGAAAGGTCTGACAGAGAGCTGTCTTAAAGACTTGTTGCATGCATAAAATGTCTGTCTGGTTTGTTTTTTTAAAAAACGTGATTCCTTAGTATCTCACCAGAGCAAAAGCAGTAGCGTGTGAGAAATGTGAATAAAGAAAATAAAAAGCAGGCTTCTCCAAGGTTGATGCAGAGGGACAGAGATGGACAGCAGCATTAGAGGATCCAACACTCCTCTAGCCTGCAGGTGAATTTTCAGTAGACGAGTAGGCCCAGTGGACTACAGATCACCTGGGCTCAATACATTTTTAATAAGAAAACAAAAATAAACAAAAGCTTAATGTGGAATTTCTCCTGGTCGTTGCCCCGGTCTTACATTCTCTCTGATCAGTGCTGGCTGCTATCAGAGACAAGACCGTGGATTAGACATGACCTGACCCGGACCAGTAGCTCACGGGTGCTGCTCCCACAGCACTGAGCTGAGCCCCACACCCTTGGGGCTTTAGACTCTGCAGCTCCTGGGTTTGATTTAGGGGCCACAAGTGACTCTGCTGGAATTTATCTTTTAAAAATTTTTTTCTTTTAAATCCAACCCTTGTCACAGCTTCCTCCCCAGCTCAATGTTTCTATGCTTTGGGGCCCCAATGGTGGTATATTTTGCAAATGAGATTTTTTTCCTCCTTGTACACTTCTACAATCACACACATGGAAGTATAAAGCCACTTGATCAAGCATAAGCAACAAGACAGAGATCAGGAGGAACACAAAGCATTCCCATTTAACATTTTATGCATCAGAAATAACACCAAACAGATGTAAACCAAGCCAACTCCTCATTACTTAACATAACACAAATCTTTGTGCATTAAATACAAGTGAAAGGGAGCTGTGGAGTTGGCATTAGCTTGACAGATGTTGAGATGAGCTGCACCAGAACTGAGTATCTCAGCCTGAAAGAGTGCATGTTTAAAAGGCATCTGCCTATTGTTTGATATGTGTATTTATTTACATAGACAGCTTGCTGACGTGCTGAAAGGTTGGGGAGGGTGGTGTAGGCTGGTATTTTAAACTCTCAGCAGGCATTCAGTAAGTGGTTTGTTATCCTTTGGACATGTCACAAGCTCCAATTTTATTGCTGAATGGTGGCAAAAGGGGGGAGCAGGGAAGGAACCAGGATCCCCTCCACTGCCCAAACTTAACTCCCCTCCAGAAGCCAGCCCTTAGCACACAAGGCAGCGTTTCCAATCTCAGCCTCCACAATCATGTTGCCCCCAGGGCTCACCCTCCAGTTTCTGGGGCCTCTGTGCCTTTGATACAGACATGAGAAGAGTCTCTGAAAAGCAAGTCAAGCACAGCTCCTTGTGCATAAAAAGAGATCTTTTTTAACACGAAAGAAAATTAATTAAGTGGGTAAAATCCCACAGGTTGGAACAGCAGCTGAGGAATTATCTTTCTATCAGGTTGGTAATGAGGACTAAAAAACCTCACACAAACATTAATAGCTTCATATGGGCTCATTGGCATTTCAGATCAGATGTGAGGTTTGGCATTCCCAGGAGCACCAGATGCAGCTCCAGTTACAGACCAGACTATGGGCAAAATGCATTTTGCCCTACTGAAAACAGTATTGTCACAATGTCTGAAAATTAAAGGTACATCTCTATCTACACAATAACTTTTTCCCACAGAAATTATGCCCAGGAAGAATGTAGGTCACAGCATCCAATGCCTCAGGTTGATCTGACTCACTTCTGAAACCTGAGTTTAGATATATAAATGTGTGTGGGAGTTATTCAGCATGCTGTGGGGAACAGCCAGCACCCATCTAAGTGCGCATCAAATGACAGGATCAGACACTGGCCAAATCCACCACCTACCCTATTGAATTAATAGAATCATAGAATATGCTGAGTTGGAAGGGATCCATCAAGATCATGGAGTTCAACTCCTGGCCCCATGCAGGACATCTCAAGAGTCAAATCATGTGCCTGAGAGTGTTGTCCAAATGCTTCTTGAACTCTGTCAGGTTTGTGCTGTGACCATTTCCCTGGGGAGCCTGTTCCAGTGCCCAACCACTCTCTGGGTGAAGAAGCCTCTTCCTAATATCCAACCTAAACCTCCCCTGACTCAGCTTCCTGCTGTTTCCTTGAGTCTTGTCCCTGGTCACAAGAGAGAAGAGATCAGTGCCTTCCCCTCTACTTCCCCTTGTAAGGAATGAGCTTTCCTCTCAGTCTCTTCTCCAGGCTGAACAGACCAAGTGACCTCAGCAGCTCCTCCTATGGCTTCCCCTCCAGACCCTTCACCATCCTCATGGTTCTCCTTTGGATGCTCTCTAAAAGCTTAATGTCTTTCTTACATTGTGGTGCCCAAAACTGCCCCCAGCACTTGAGGTGAGGCTGCCCCAGTGCAGAGCAGAGCGGGACAATCCCCTCCCTTGCTCAGCTGGCGATGCTGGGCCTGATGCCCCCCAGGACACTCTTGGCCCTTCTGGCTGCCAGGGCACTGCTGGCTCATAATCCACTTTCTGCCAGCCAGGACCCCCACCTCCCTTTCCCGTGGCACTGCTCTCCAGCCTCTCGTTCCCCAGTCTGTCCACACTTCCAGGGTTGCCCCATCCCAGGTGCAGAATCTGGCACCTGCCTTTGTTAAACTTCATACAGTTGGTGAATGCCCATCTCTCTAATTTGTTGGATCTCTCTGCAGGGCCTCTCTGCCTTCAAGGGAGCCAACAGCTCCTCCCAATTTAGTGTTGTTGGCAAACTTACTTAGTATTCCTTCAGGTCCTGCGTCCAAGTTGTTAACGAAGATGTTGAGGAGAACTGGTCCAGGGACGGAGCCCTGTGGAACCCCACCAGTGACTAAATGCCAGTCTGCTGTCACTCTATTCCCTCTAAGTCTTCATGCCTGACCTGTGAGAGCCAGTTGCTCACCCATCACACATGATGTGTTTATATAGCTGTGTGCTGGATGTTTTGTCCAGAAGGATGCTGTGAGAGTACCAAAAGCTTTGCTGAAGTCCAGAAAGATTACATCTACTGGCTTTCCTAGATCAGCTGGGTTGGTAACCGTATCGTAAAAGGAAATCAGGTTTGGCAAGCAACACTTTCCCCTCATGAAGCCATGCTGGCTGTGACCAGTGACTGTGTTGTCCTCCAGGTGTTTCCCCACCAACACTGCTGGCTGCTTAACTGTTAAAACTCACAATTACTATTCAATGCCAGCAAAACAATATAGATTTTCTTCCCATACCCTGAAATGGACAAACTACCTGATCTGTGACCAATAAAAAGAGTGGCAATCATATTCATGTTAATCACTGCAACAGGGGATCCTACCATGAAGAAGCCACGAGGCCATGCTGAACTGTGACAAACTGTTCAAAGCCACATTTCAGAAATGCTGTAACTTCCCTGGCAACTAAGGCAAAGGAATTTGTCCCCTCCCCCAAAAACAGAGAGAAAGAAAGGGGGGGAGGAAAAAAAAAATGCAAACTACTGGCCATCTTTGCCAAAACACGCCTCTGCACATCTTCCTGCCCCTTTGTTACTGTTCGTATCACGAGTCCCTTGAAGTCCCACAGAACCAAGCTTCCTATTTTGTGCAGCATAAAAGAGCTCCCTGCCCAAAAAGCTAGCTGACTAAATAAATAAAAAGCAGGGGAAAAAAAATAATAGCATTTCCCTCATTACAGATGGGAAGCAGAAATCCAGAGAGATATTGGCAGTAAAGATCAGGCAGGAAGCCAGTGAATGAACTGGGAAGAGAACATCTTCAGTCTCAAGCTTATTCCTTCAGTGCGGAGATCACCATTTCTTCCTTTCTTGTTCTCCTGTTTTTCCATGAAATTTGTTTCTTTTACAGCTTGCAAAGTTCATCCTTAAAAGCAAAGTTGACAGTCTACTGATGCTTCTCATTTTCATGGGGAGGGGATTTAGGGATTCTGATGTAAATTAAGCACAAGAAATTCTTAGCTGGCACCTAAAAATTGCCCCAGAGAGGCCAAATGCCCCCCCCCTTTAAATGAACAAGTGCTAGCAGGTGCTGTTTTGTGAAGATTTTTAATATACCTAATCATGGGGCCTTCAACTCACCAACTCAGAACCACTTTAGTGCAGGTACTTCCAAAGTAGATGTTTCATATATTACCTGTGTGTTATCAGTCAACACGCCTGACAACCCTACCAGATGAAACAATTATTTTGAAACTGCATGGAAATGAAAGGTATCTCTTTCAAATGTTTCACTAATTACCCAGACTTACCAAAGGCTAAGGATAATGGAGTATTTCCCCACTATGTCTGCCACTCATTAATTCAAATGCCCTCTGTGCCCTAAACCTATTGGAAGAAAAAACCAACTGCGCTTCTGAGCAACAGGATTAAATAACCTGCCCCAAGGAAGCAGGTTGTCTAACAGAAGCATTTGCAATACTACTAGCTACTTCAAATAATTTTAAATCATCGTTTAACAACTATCACTACTTCCCCAGTTTTTCTTGAGTTTGAAATATCTGTAGTGCATAAACGACAGTCAGTCTAACTGTTTTTCAAGTTATTCTTTCTTGTTTGACTCAAAATGATGCTTTCTGTCAGCCTGAATTGTTAATTTAGGTTTGCTATTGCTGCTCTCTCCTCTTTCCTTGAATAAAGGGCTGGCTGATCCTGGGATACTGCAGCACAGCACTTGGGTTTTCACACTCAAGCTGTCACTCTAATAGCTCTGGCAATCTGGCAGTTTTCTATCATACTTTTTAAAGGCTCTCATCTATCTCTTGTAGCTTTTTCCTCAGATTCACCTGAGAAGGCATGTTGACAGTTTTGGGCAGGATGCTCCCAGGATTACAGGAGCATCCAAGGGTAGAAAGAAAACAGACATTCAAGGCAGCACACGCTGTATGTGCAGCAAGGGAGTAGTTCTATTAGAGCAATCCAAACATCTGCTGGCAATGAGGTTAGTTTGGAAAGGCTTTGATTCCTGCCTAGGGAATCTGGTGTCGCTTGCTTGCTCCGTGAGAATGCCATGGGCTTCCTCATGCAGCGTTAGATCCAAATATACTTTCACGTATTACAGAGTTTTATGTATAATACATGTGTGTGTGATTCTGGTCCTCCAGAAGATTTCCCAACGAAAAAGCTGATACAGAATGGAGCACTTCATGGAGTTGTATAGCTCTTCAACTCTCCTTTGGAATGCATCATTAGTTCTGCATAACTGATATCTCTGTTTTATCTTCTTCAGATCCCCTTTCTTTAAACAAACTCCAGATTCCCCCACTCCCAAAAAAATGTCTCTTAAGTCCTGATTGTTTTTCTTGAAACACACAATAATTTTAAAGGGCTTAGCAGGAGTATTTCAAGAGGAAAAAGCACACAAAACCCAATAATCAAGTGATAAAGGCCAAAGAGAAAGCCACAGTCAGTTATGGAAAAGGACATGCAATGTTGTTCCATTATCCTCTTGAAATGAAGAATTAAATCTTGCAAAATTCCATTCCAGTGCCTGCTACTCCACCTAAATCCTCCTGACCACAGCAACAAAGCCATTATATACCACACATCTTGGCATTTTCATCAAGTTCCAAATATCTAGCACATGGTTCAAAGGTCTTGGTCCTTCAGAGTGATGAATCTTGTGACCAGCACATGAAATCATATTGCTAAGTGCAAAGAGAAAAGAAAGTTGATTTTCCAAGACATGGAAGAAACCACTCTCTCCCCTCATATCCTTCTTTATATTCCCCATTTAGCAGGTCAGGTCTCCTTGCCCACATGTTACACCATTTCTGCATCGCCTCAGTGTCCAGCCTTCTGCTGTTCCTAACTGCTTCCTCCTAGAGTCTAAGGTAGCTTTAGCTGTGCACAGGTACAAATAAGCAACAACAAAGGTTCAATTTTTGCAAGTTACTGAACTTAACCTGTGAACAAAGGTTACCATAGAAGAGTACAGTGCAAATACACCACCTCTCTAAGTCAAAATACAGCAACTTTAAAAATTACCAGTGAGTAAATTTCCTTGGAACATGCAAGCCAGCAAAGTCACACACCACACATGGAAGTGAAGTTTAACTGACTTGGATAGAAATCATGCTGTCATTGAGCAATAGGACTGTCCATGGCAGAAAACTGAGTAAAGGCAGAGCTGAGCCCTACAGAAATAGCTACTAGATTTTTAAGTACCAAGAATCAGATGCCAAAACGTAAATACTATTAAATAGAATAAGTCTTAAAGGCCTCAAAAGGGTTTCTTCTGTCTGCACAACAGAAAGGCACCTATTAATGACAGAAAGCCAGTAACTGGAAGGAATTACGAACATACAAAATCAGCCAAACAAACAGCAGCACAAGATAAGGAAGAACTCTAAGTTAACACCAAGCAAAGAGATACATCCATCCTATTCTTCTCCCAGAAAACAAAAATTAAAAATTGTCATAAGAGCTATGTTTTTCTTTTTCCCTTCTACTCTATGTATGTTAAAAAAAACCCCAAAAAACAAAAAACAAACCAACAAAAACCCCAAACAAACAAACAAACACAAAAAACTTTCTGACCGCCAATCTTTCAGGATAGAAAACTCTGACAGACTTTTTTTCTGGAATTCAGTGCTAAAAATGTTCAAAACTTTTCAATGGTCCAAAGGAAACATGACTATCAATATTAGCAATTCCAGCATGTGTTAGAAACATAGGGATGAGGTAATTGTTTCCTTAGCTAAGGCTCAATTTTATGAGCACCTTATAGCCATTTTGTGTTGCGTGGCATTCAGCAGAATTACAGCACATCAGGATGGACTGACTAGAGGGAAGGCAGGTATTAATTTCTTGCTGGTATTTTCTGGTGATGGTGCTTTTAAGGACTCATACCTGCTTTCATTACTAGGGCATCTTCCCTATTTGAATATGTTTTTCATCACTGCTTTCCCCCCAGTCCTGGCCACTGTTTTTCTCTCTGTTCTCTCATTCAGCAGTTTAAAGACCTAGTAATCAAAAACAGTGTAGCATAATGGACACTGCAAGTATGGGGCTGCTCATGCAGTCTAGATCAAGGACAATTGTTCTTATTACATGGCACAGACAGAACAAAATACTCTAGAAGTTCTGCAACAACACTGGATGAATCCCAAAGGATCTCCCAGAGCTGATGAAATGGGATGCTACCCCTCTAAAAGCTGCAGAAATCGAGCCCTTTGGCTCACTGTCACAGTGTGTCAGCAAAGAAACATCTCTCCCTAGCTTTCCCAGTTATTAATACAGTTATTAAAATGTGAGACAACATTTTCTGTTGTAAAAACACTGTGCTGTCAGAGAATGCCCTTTTGGAGGACTCAGGCAATTAGTGAAGGAGCAATTCTGAGCCTTGAACACAAGAGAAGGAGAGTTGCCAAGGGAAACTACAATTCCATTGAAATTGAGGGCAAAACTCTGTGTCTGCAATAGGACCATAAACATATCCCAAACAGATGTATAGAGGCCAGCTTCACAAAGTTTTCAGAAGTGGTCAGTGGTTTGGGGAATGCATCAGTACAAAAGTCTCAGTCTGGGTGTTCGAGCCTCCTCAGGCAGAAATACTTAGCTGTTTCTGAAAAACCTGGCCCTTTGGAAGAGTTTCAAATGAAACAAAAAAAATCTGTCCCGCTCTCAAAACTTCAGATGTTACTGACATAAATGGTGGGACTTTGCCTTGCTCATGAGCCCACAATTTTAGAAGTGTTCCCAAAATGCTGCACATGCTGATACGCCTGTCTTTCCGAGCCTGGTCATGTAATAGTCTGTAGAAGCCAAAATGCAACTTTTTACCAGTCTGAACAATAAAGAGGTGATCTGACTCAGGTTTCCTCCCGACAGTGGGATCCAAGGGTTCCCATTGCAGGGACTATTCCTTCCAACCAAGACTCTGCGTTCTGTTTTTCTATTACAGAGCTGCCTGCAAAGATAGGTCTTGAAAATAATCATGGCCTTATATTTTGCCTGACCTTCCCCCATGCTTTCTTCTGTAATTTCAACTTCAATTTTTTTTTTCAGCATTTCAATAAATGACACATCTGCAATTGCAATGTTTTGCTCCAGCCTAGAAACAGTGAAACTGAGAGACAGGGAAAAAGAAAAGACCAACACTACTTGTAAAACCGTTTAACAAAGACAGAGTGTGAACAAATATAAGCCTATTGGCCTTAGAATCAGCAACAAGAGCTTTTTCTAGCACTTAGCTTTTAACCTCAGCATTCCACAAGAATCTAGAGGAGGCAGCATCCCAACTAATTAGGTAGGCGTTGCCATCAGGAAAATGCAACAAGGAAACAACTGCACAAAAACTCTCTGCTGCATTATTTGTCTTGGTCTCTTGGGCCACACAAGCACACAAAAAGGCTCCCAAATGAGCTGTGGCACAGCTCCTAAGACAGCTGTTCTGGACAGACAGCTGTATTTTGGATGGAATTAGGTGTTTAAAGGCTCTCAGAAAGCAGCTCCTACCTGCAAGAAGACAAAGAGGGCTCCTCCAACGGGAAAATTTTGTTCCCTTTGCCTCACCTGGGGGAAGTTGCTGCTTCTAATCAGTGATTACTTAAGTTAGCTTTAATGTCTGGCTACCAGCTGGCAAGATACTGCAGTCTGCACAGAGCTCAAGCTAGGATCATGGAGGAGCTTTCTATCAGAAAAAATGCTTTTTGGTGCATGGAAAGTGAGCCCAGCAACTGGGAGAAAGGACAAAGACTTGGGAGGTTGTGAAACCTTGCTCTTTCACACTGATGGTGCAATCAGTATTTACAGCCTTTGAAAGGTTTCTCAACACTTGCACAGCGCCAGCCGTCCGGGCAAATTACCAGACAGCTCTTCCAAGGCACAAGTGAATCAGTCTCAAGACAGTAATGAGAGACGTAGGGTGCACATCCCTCACCTAAGTACACCTCAGAGTGAGCTTGCCAGAGTTTTTACATGCTGCTGAAGCATTCAGAACACTCCATCTCCTAGCTACAGCAGAAACCAGCTGCATTTAAATTAAATGCAGGTAAGAAGCAAAACTAAGGTTCAGGCACCAGCTGCCGTCCCAGGTAAAAGCAGTCAGAGCAATGTTACGGCGCAAGTGTTTAGAACTAAAGGCTTCTTTCCTTCTTGAGCCTCACCTCAGAAGCAAGACAGGTGGAGGAAGCATTTGGCTCACTTTGGGCTTTGCTGTCTCAGTGTCTCCTTTGAACAGCTGCCACAGTGTCCTGCTGGTACCCAGGGCCAGCTGAGAAGACAGGGATCTCCTTTGACTGTCCTGTCTCTGCAGCTCACTCTCAAAACAGTGGACTCCTGTGCCAGGGGTTAACTGGAAACAAAGAGGGTCAAACAAGACAATCGGTGTCAGCTCTGCCAAATGAGCTGCCAACCAGTAAGACAAGAAAGCCCTCACTAAAAACAATCACAAGATGCAGGAACTACTCTCAGTGCCCAGATAATACTCCACAGGGCCCTTCTCCATGTGCAGGTCTTTCCAGAGCACTGCAACCAGAAATTCCAAGCCAGACAAGAAGCTTTTCAAGGCAGACATTAAACACTCATTTGTAATAAACACTCTCCTGAGCCCCAAGGACCAGTGAGAGGTGTAGGGAAACACAGCAAACAGAATCCAGAGAGGCCAGATGCCTTGCACTGTGGTTATTGGAATATGTGAAGAAAAATAATGGAAGTGTTTTCAAAATGGTCCATGAACTAAGAAACAGCAATGATATTTTATATTTTGGACACTTTAGTTCTTCAAGGGCAGTTTTCCCTTATCTCTGAACAGCAAGAAAGCATGGTTCTCACTGTTATTTTAGAAATGTGTACAAGAATTTCAAACACGCTCTCTGCTTTCCAGTGTAATCCTTGGACTGAAATGTCTCCACACTTGCAATCATTTTATCTTCTGAGCAGGGGGCAGTTGGGGAGAGCAGGGGAAAAAGGGATCTGTGAGACCACAAACCAAAGACTGGGACTCATAAGAGCGGCTGGCTATTGCTCATTTAATGGCTTTGGCTTGTCCAGTTAGTGTTGGATTTTATTTGTTTATTGATTTTATATTCACGATACTGCGGTTTTAAACAGAACTGTGGAGTTCTAGCAACATATAACAGGAAAAGTCTTGCAAAATCAGATGGAAGGACACATATAAGGCACTCTGCAACCACCACTGAGGGTGGAGGTCACTATACCAGTTTCCATGGAAAATGCTTATAACTCAACAATATATGTGTACATTTTTCATGAAATTACTTAATTTCACATGGGCCAAAAAATAAATATTTAAATGCTTAATATTTTGAGATCATAGAAAGAAGATGGGCAAACACAGTGAAACTAATAAAAATGCAGCAGAGTGCATAGCTGAAGCTTTACAGCAAATTTGTTCATTTATGGTAATGTCCACTGTGCATTAGCATTTCCATAAATGCTCCACAAATATGATTAAAAAGGATTGTTTCAGTTTCTGCTGATAATCAAGTGTTAAAGAATGGCTGCAGAATAAGAATTTTGTAATTCAATGCAAATATTCGTGCAAGAAGCTAGATCCTATGAATTATACGCATTTAGTCAGGGAGCAGAAATACTATTGTGTGACCTATATGTCAAAATACAACTGAATCGTGCAGCTGGAAGCTCAACACTTGAATACCAGCCGCTGAATACTAAAAAGGAATTGCTTGTAAACAATCAGCAAACCAAGAAGCAACCTCTGAATAATTTCAAATAACTCATGCAGTTGAGAAGTCAGTAAGTTATTTGTAGACAATTTGTCAATAGAACTCACATAAAAATGTATTTTAAAATTTCTACAAATTATCATGTAGATATCAAAAGAGCATTTATGATTCATCATGGAGAGACATAAGTAATTATGCCAGGGGTTGAAAAGGCATTTTCTTTCTTGTATTATATTCTGTAACCAATCAGGTGCATTAGAATAGTATTTTTAGTTATAATTCTGCTGATTCCTAGGACATAAGCCATTAGTGAGTGATGGAGGCACGATGATGAAACCTGATGGCTGAGTAACCTGATTCGCTCTCACCAAGTTTGAGCAAACTCTGACGTCAATGAATCTGTACTTGAATGTACCAATGTCATTATTCAATCTCGGTCTTTCAGGTTACCATACCAGATAATGATTTCATTCTCTTGATTTGGAGAAGAGCAGTGGCCTGCGATTCAATACACAACACAGCCCTCTTTAACCCTTTAAAAATGTAAAGCACTGGATTTGCCACCATTGTGCAGTTGGGAAAAAAAAAAAAGACCACAAGCCATTCTAGCGATGGATTTTCCAAGGGCTAAGAGCTGCAGGACAGGGATCTCAAGCTGTACACGACTGCTGTAAAAGAAGATTGGTGACCTTTCTGCACTGCTAAATCAATTATTTGTTGGATTTACCACAGCACTGCGTGGAAAGGCAGCAAGCAATCACCAACAAGCCTCAGTCCCCCAGGTTCATGGCTGCAGTTCCGGACGGAAAATTCATGAGACTCCCAGTTCATGAGGAAAACAGCAGGTTATGGAATACAAGGAAAGCTGGCCCTGTTCAACTTAATGAGGTCTACTCCAGGAGCAAAAGGAAACACATTTTTAGAGGGGTCTTATTCTGAAGGAAAATTCCCGGAGCCACAGATCTTATAAAAACATGAGGTTTCCTTAACCTCAGTAATAAAATGGCAGGAGCCAACATTGCTGCAGAGATTTTACAATGTTTAAAAATTATTTTATCATTCTGCTTCTCTCATCAATTTTGCATTTCATTTGCTCCTCATTTGGTTATTACACCAGTTCCTCTACTGCTGTAACAATGGAGATCAGTACGTGACATCCTTTGTTTCACACAGAAGCCTTTGCTTCCTTCCTCTTGACCTGAAATTAGGAGCACTGCAGTGGATGGTCTTGAGAGGCATGAATCACATTGACTAAACAACCCAGTTTGCTAAATCACAGAAACCAGAGCAGCAGAAGGGTGGGAGCAACCTCCCACCCAAACAATTTGAGGGTTTTGTGACTCTACATTGGGTCACGCATCTTCATTCACCTGGGGTTCAACCACCTGCCCCTCCTAAAAGGTTTAGATCCCTGCTTGTTACACCTCAGCAGTGCAACATATTTCCACAGCCTTCCATGAATTACGCATTTGGGGAAATGTTAACAACCATGAGACTTGTTGCATTTCTTGAATGTTTTGCAAGAGGTCTCAAACGCTCGCCCTGTTTCCTTCAAGTCAGGTACAAGACCAGATGAAGAACTTGCTCTCGGGTGTACCCTGGTATCTCCCGAAAAGCAGAAGGGCAACCTAAGTAGATGGTTACTTTTTGAAAAATACTGCTTTTCCCTGCAATTGTACCTCTCCTTGTCCACATGAGCTTTACTGGCAGTAAATGTTGTAACAAGGACAGATTACAACTTGCATTAGCACATCAGTGGGGTATAAGAAAGCCTTCAAACAAGACTGATGTATTTGAAATTGAGAGAGAGACAAGGTAATTGAAAAGGACAGGAGAGTTGTCACAAGTAAACTATGTGTTTGGTTTGGAGTCCAACATTTTGGAAGTGGCTCTGGCACGGTTGTCTAGTCAAGATTAATCACATTTCTGCCAGCACTTGGCCAGGCTTTTGTGATGGCCCTTCCCTGGACACTCTCTTCTCCTGTTTGGGTCAGCAGTTAGAGGAAATCCTAGGAAAACAAGCACCTCCTTTGGGGCTGTATTTAAACAAACAGACAGCTCCTCCTCAACAAATGCCACTGTCATAAAGATATCCAAATCATTTTTCAACATTTTACAATGCGTTTAAGGAGGAGAGATGCTGTCAGGCTGAAGAGCTCAGGCAGCAGGCCATTAGGAACTAGCCACATTTCTTGGGGTGACTGACTTTAACTCTTTTCTGTATAGTTCTTGCCGTGCTTCCCCTCAGGATAAAGTTGAAGTTTTTCACACTCCCCAGCTGCAGAGGCTGGGCACAATTTTCCCAGGAACCCTTGGAGCTCTCTCAGCCCAGGCAGGGCTACAGGCAAGGAAGTTCCCAACCTCATCCTCCTGCTAAACTGAGGAACTTTGCTGTCATAAGAACAGCAAGCCAATACACCACAATTTTGGAGCTTCACAGAAAATGTATCTTTTAAAAATGAATAAAACATCTTTCTTACTTCTTAAAAGGAACTGTAACACCACCAGGAAAAGCAAGCAATTCTCAAAAACTTTACTCGGTCCTAGAGAAACAAACAGTTTTATTATCTCTTCTCTCACTAATGTGCCCCTAACCTATCCCAGCTTCACAACTACATTTTCTCCAACAGATGGTCTAAGTGATTAACATAACTTTGCTAAACTTGGGGAAAGTGTTCTCAACATGTATTTATTTAGTTTCAAAGGCTGATGCTTCTATTTCAGATATGAGAAACCACATTTACATGTTTAAAAGGTTGCCTCCCCCAACAGTAGCAATAGACCTAATAAAAGATCCAACCTACTTTCCCTGTCAACCTTACCCAAGAAACTGACACTGATAGCTATGTTTCAGTACAGCTCTTCCCACTGAATCTGTTTGTATGTCTCTGCCGGCCTGTGTTCATATTTCAGTCAGTAAAAGATGAAACACTAAAAGCAACAGCTTTCCCCTTGAGGCACACCAAGGCATTTTCTTGCTGTAGCATTTGTATTTGCTACCAGTACAGGCAGGGTTATGTCTTCGTCCTCTTAGGCCAAGTGCTCAGGGAGGAAGAGATCAGCAGGAGCAGAGCTTGCACTCCCAAGCAAGAGGCCTTGCTTTCAAGTCCTTTGTACAGTATTTATAAAGTATCAATGGAAGCTGAAAGTGGCAGCTGGTTAACATCCTCTAACACCACTACAGAAGAGTTTTATCCAGAAGTTAGAGAGAGCCTCATAATTAATTGAGGCTGCAGAAGGAATGCAGGCAGACTGACTAATTACCTCTGATTCTCTGGCTAAGACGCTTGTTGTTGGAACACATGTTAGGGGATCTCCAGTGCTCACAAGCAGTCAGGATCTCTGTTTCGTGTCTCCACTAAAGATGCATTTCTAAATACCTAACACAGCTCCCTCAGCCAGAGCCTTCACTCTGTGCTGTATTGCTGCAGCCATCACTTTCCTTTGCCTTGCAAACACAGCCTTGCTCAGAGATGCCATCCACTCCTAGCAACTTTAAGATTTACCTGTTACACACTGACCAGCAGGAGAAATCAAGTGTGAATACTGAGGGCAGCATAAAATAATGTCAGAATTGCCACTGCCAGCCCTCCAAGCTGGACACTCACTTGGAAACAATCAGAAACTCATTCTTGCACTGAGAACCTTGTAAGATTCAGCAAAGCGAGCACAAGGCAAGTGGAGCGGGAATATAAAAAAAAAAAAACAAATCACATCTTTCAGTGGAAGGAGAAAAAATAGCATAATTTAAAACAAACTTTCATACAGCATTGGCCAAAATGCCTGCTAAGGGTACTCATGCAATAAATCAGCTTCTGATTTCTGCTTAACCTTGTGACCTTCTAAATCTGTAAGTGGAAAACTCTCTGGTTAGAAAAAAAAGTAAAAGGAGAGATCAAGTTAAATAGTTCACCTGGCAAATATGCAAGAGGCTTAAAAACTACCAGCCTCATTTCCCCAGATTAATCTGCAGTGCAAATGTGAAGATGCTAATGATTTATTTCTCACCCCTTGGCACCAGCTCCCTCTAGGTCTCTTTAAGACAGAAAAATGAATAATAATAATGATAATAATAACAAATTCATGTGCTCTTTTCATCAACAACTCTGAGCTCTCATTTCTGACTTGGTAGGAAAACATGAAAAGCAAGCTCCCCAGCCCCCAACCCACAGGGTGATCAATGATTCTTTACCACTTATAGAAGATCTAAAGAGGCACTTATTACATTTATTATGTTACAGTCACCAGCACAAATTCTTTTCAATATGTAGTAATCCTGTCCACGTGACATTTAACTCCCCAGTAGGTCCTTTTGCAGTCAGGTTAATAACCATATTAGGTATGTAAAGGAAGATTAACTCTGAATATGTTGAAACCAAATCTATAGTATGATACCTCCTCCTTTTGTTCAGTTCTAGGCCCTGCTGGCCTCTACCTAGGACTTGACAAATCTCATTTGACGTCGCTGGCAAATGCTTCTTGATTGAGCATTTGCGATAAGAGAGGGTCTTCTCATTTCCTCCCACTGCAACTCTGTTGGTCTGGTCTCACTTTAATTTGTCTTCCTAGTCCAGCAGAAACAGCTAGCAAGCAAGCAAGAGAAAATAATTCCTTTCCCATTAGAAATTCAGCTCTCAAAAATTTATTTCTGTGTTTTATCCACACTGACCTTAGAGCAAAATACCATATTTTCAGAACATCATATCCTATTTCCAAACTTCAACAGGCACGCAAACTCCTATAAGCTAATAATATCCTCAAGAGAAGACGGAAGAGGAAACTCTAAATATTACTTTGCATCCTTAGCAAAAGGTAGGTTTGCTAAGGTAGGTAAGAGGTAGGTTTTTCTCTCCTGTTTCTCCATCCTGAAACAGCACCCATCAGACGTGCAAGCACCACTTGTTCTGCCCAGGTCAGGAAACCCTCAGAGCAGCGGCCTCCCCTTTGAGCCAAAAATTCTCATTAGGTATCAGCAAGGTAAGGAATAGAAGCTGCCACTTCACTCCCCCAAGCAAGGATAAGCCAAGCGACCCAGCTGGGTTGTCCAGCAAAACATTCCTATAGCATCTTTGCTCCAGCTTGGTCTCCTCAGGGCTGTTCTGTCGAGAGGCTTTTATGCTGATAACATGTGTGACATCCAGGTGCAGGCGTGAGGCTCACTCTGGGCTCAGTCAGCACAGTGCAGAGACACCAGGAGGTGGTTGGGGAGGAAAGAAATAAGGGATAAGAGAAGAAGGCAGCAGGTCTTGAAACTCTGAAGTGCTTTAATCTAATGAGAAGAGGGTTTTACAAAGAGCAGCTACGAACCTGCTCAAAATCATAAGCATCTGAATGGAAAACATGCTGCCAAAACCCACCTGCCACCATGTGCACAGCTACCAATCGCTCCTCCCTGAAGGAAACGGGAGCCTTCCCATATTTCAGGGAGTCAATCCTGTTTCCAAAATGAAAGGCAGCTGATAATAAACAAAACCCCAAATAGCCATGAAACACAGAGCCATTCAGTGATACAGTCAGACTTCCAGCTCTCTGTTTGACAGTGGCTGCCAAGGACAAATCCTTGCTTTGAGTAGGGAATAGACTGCAAAAGCAGCCAGAGTATCATTTTTATTGGGTGCTGTCAGGAATTTTGAGCTGGATTAGGCAGAATCCCTAATCCTTTTCCTCCATCCACTCCAGTCAGATCCTGGACTGCCAGAGATCCATTTTCAAGGATGTCTAAAATGAGATCTGAGGGGTGGAATTAGAACTTCCTTACCCTAGTCACCTCCTGAGATGACAGGATGCAAATTCACTGGCACCCCGGAGATGGACCAGATGAGCACTGTTGTCTGACACAAGCACAACAGCAGGACTTGTGTGGGCTAGGAAAAGCAGAGACCTAGGTAGATAGAGAAGAAGGCTTTGAAAGAAATCTTCACTTTCCGATTTTCAGATGTTGAACAGACTCAAAACCCTGTTACACTTCACCCCCTTCAAAACAAAGCAAGTTGGAAGGAGGAGAGGCTATTTGCTTGTTTTAGTGATGACCTTTTTTTTTCCAATCACAAGCCTAACTGATATTTTCTAGCCAAAAGTTCTTCTCAGATTCAAACAAACAAACAAACATGCTCAAAACATTAAAAAGCGATTCTTACG
The DNA here is from genome assembly GCA_013397775.1 of Eulacestoma nigropectus. NCBI lineage: Eukaryota > Metazoa > Chordata > Aves > Passeriformes > Eulacestoma > Eulacestoma nigropectus. The sequence continues at coordinate 3,194,593 of VZTE01003367.1, forward strand.
GGTTTTAGATTTTAACATTTTGACTTTGTAGAAATTCCACAGAAAAGAGTGTATCCTCTAAGACCTCAAAATAATTGGGAAGAAGAGACTAAGGCATTTAGGAAAAATGTGTATCACTGGCTCAAGCTAAACTGATTAATCAGCAGAGCTCCTAAGCCCAGGCTGGCTGGAGGCCTGGCTTTCCCCAGCTTAGACACTAACTATAGTCACTCATTATTATTCAGCACTGGCTTAGCACAGTCAATACACACACTTAGCACTGTAAAAAAGCAAAGGAAGGTGCTCTTCCTGCCTCAGTGGATTATTTTTCTAAGGCCATCAATCTCATCCTGACACGTGGTACACGTGGCAATCAGCAGACGGATAACTGTCAAAGCACTGCATCCTTTTTACCTTTCTTATACTAAAGAGAACACAGCTGCATTTGGTGACTCTCATGAAAATGAAGCGGGTCAAAACATTATGAACTCAAACTTCCTCTCGAGAGAAGAAAAAAACACCCCATGGTAATCTCCCCTGGTTTTCAAATCACTCTACCTGAAAAGGAGCTTTGAAGAAGATAGTTTTCAAAGAATATTTGGAGCTAACCAAGCAGAGCCTACAAGGAGCCAGCAGAGCTCGGAGCGTTCTGATTCTCACTTGGAAAGGAGGTGCTGGTTTTAATGTGCTTGCTACAAAAGCAGAGACAGGAAACCCTCTGCAGGGCTGCCATGAGGCACTCCAAACTTGGTAGATTTAGTTGCAAATGTATCTTAACTTATGGGGATAGGATTAGGTAGATAGAAAGAAACTTTGAGCTGACTTAGCCAAGGCAGTGACTTTGATGTCCCCGGCCTGTGCCGCGCTGAACTGCAGCCTCACACCCGATCAACACCCACCTGCCAGATCAGTCCCCATGGCAGCCAGCAATTGCAGTGACTTACTCCACTTTGTGGGCCACACTAGTGCCAAGCCATGCTGCAAAGCAAACTTCATGCTTCTTGGCCACAGATGAGGATGAGCTAAAGCCTTCATCTGATAGGGTAGATAGGAATAAACAGACCTGGGTTTTTTCTCTGAGCTGTTAAATCTGTAATAATGTGCACACCAGAATGAATGCAGGGGGGAATCTACCTTGAGGGAAGTGCTCTAAACATTACTGAAAGGAAACCTGCCTCAGTTCCTGCTGAAGGGAGCTGGAGGAAGCAGAGATCCATCCATGTATGCAGCTGACTACATTGCTACAATTTTCTCCAAAGCTTCCTTGGTTCTAAGAGTCAGATCTACCATTTATGGATATAATTTTTGGATGCCCAGACCACAGCTACAAACATCCATCAGTATGGTGCTGTCAGAATGCAAACAACCTCCTATTGCCCCTGAACACAAAGTCTCTTTTCACAGGCAATTTTTCCCAGCCTCTGGGAATCATTCAGGTGTAGCTAACAGCAGTGCTAAATCAACATGGCTGTAAACCCCACAGATTTAAATTCCTCAGTTTCTAAGGCAAAACATCTAATTACTTTATTTCATGGAGAGCAGAAAGGGATAGATAGAAAGTATCCTGCAACGCAAGGAGATTTCTATCACCCTTTGGTCTTTGTTCAGATACCTCGTGTGAAAGAGAGCCCAGATCAAAGAAAAGAGAGAGATATAGGTCTGAATGAAGTTCACTGGAAAGCCTGAAGATTTTACTCTCTCACAAAACACTGGATTTACTCCATGGGCAATTCCTTCTTTCTCTCCTCTCTTTCATCTCATATGTTGCCTCTGAATTTGAAAGACTGCACAGCCCCTGCTGTAGCTTTATGCCACTTCACCCTGGCCAGCTTAGGCAGAACTGAGCTGAGTTTGATGTCTCCTCTCCTGGCACAAGGGCCATGGGTGCTGCCAGGCACTTTAGAGAGGCTGGGGAGAGTGGCTGTTATCTCCATCAACATCTTCTGGAAGAGGAGTATGCCCTTTGGAGCCTCTGGACAGCCCCGTCAGTGTGACATCGCACCAGTCTGAAACTGTCCATTTAAAAGTTAAAAAGAGGCATGGCCCAGCCCTGGCATGCTCCACAGGGGTGGTCAAAGGGGAGAGAGGCAGTAGTTGAGCAGGTACACACTTTATTCCCTACTTCTGCCCTTCTCAAGGCAGCAAAGGAAGAGACTCCTGGGCCTCTGCCCCACCCATATCTCTGCAGGGGAAATACCAGGGGTGCTGCTTGAGCCCAGCCACAGCCGCCTGAGGCAGGGCAGCCATCAGCAGAGCCACCAGCCCAGAACGGAGCTGAATTTAAGGCTACATTCAAGCTGTGATTTCAGATTTAAGACTGGGTACACGCACTCTGGACAGCAAACACATGCGAGTCTCTGGGTGCCAAGTCATGCGGGGAGGCGGCAGAGGGAAGGGCCGAGCGCTGCTGGCCAGGCTCCATCCCCGGGGCCTCAAGCCCCAGCTCTGACGCAGAGTTCCATTGTGAACGAGAGATCTCGGGGGAAATGCTCACATCCGGGCAAACATCCCTTCTGAAAAACCGAACCAATAATTAAGCCCTCGCCTTTCTGAGCAGGCTGAAGCACACAAAAAGTTAGAGTCCCAACTGGCAGTGTAGCAAATCAAGCACTTCTTGACCGTCACGCCCAATGCTAGGACAGCTACCCTCTAAAGGTGCCTGGAACTGCGTGTGCGCAGGAGACGAGCCTCCTTTCCATCTGAGGGTAACAACATCCTCCAACTCACTGAGCTGAGCCGAGCACACCAGAAGTCAGGGTGGCAAATGACAGCATTATGCATCAGAACATGAATTATGTAAAATTATGCACACAAACACACAGGGGAGGAGAACATCCAACTTCTTCTCACAGTGGTGGCAGACATTAGCTCTTCTGCATGTGCTTGCAAACTCCTTAAAAATCTCAAAGAATGTCTTTCTGGCCTTGCATATGCCTATCTCCTCCCTGCCCTCCTTTTCACAAAAATTTCTCATAGCAAAAATAGCCAGCAATGAACATACTATACAGAATATAGGCTGGATTTTCTGCTTGCTGACTTGGGTTTCACAACCCTGTGGCTCCATTTGCTTTGGTGGTGTCACTTCTGCTTTATGAGGGAGGGAAATCTCGGGTCCCCAGTGTGCAACTCAGGCACAACACTGTGTTTCCTGTAAAGTGGTTCAGTCATACTCTCAGAAAATAACTAGAGCCAAGAGTAATTTTATGAGCTTAGAGGAAAGTGTCTCAAGCAAGACACAATGGCATGGGATGTGAAAGGCACAAAACACCATCTATACCCTTCTCCCTAGGCACAATGTAGCAACCTCTGACTGCTGACATCTGTTACCTTTTGCAGACTTTCTATTCTGTTTTTAAAAGAGATAAAAATGAGTAAATGAGTAAACCGTCTTGACAAGAAACCCTACTTTCCATGGCCATTAAAACCTTAAACCCTTTTAAATCTTCTCCAGCAGCTGCAACATCTTCCCAATAGATTCTGGGATGCCTGGTGGCTGGCTGCACAGCAAGCCACAGAAGCCTCTAAGGATTCCTGTCTCTCTCCTTGCAGAAGTAAAGATAGAGATTAGATCTGTCAAATGGGGATAAGAACTTAACGGGGCCGATAAGGTTAGACATGCCAAGCAATTCAGCAAACAATTCTGGAAAGAACGATTAGATCTAGGCTAAGTAAGTATGATAAATGCTGACTTTAACCCAATTACTTACAGTGATTTTAGACGTCTGGGAAGAGCTGAGCACCACAGCCTTGTAATCCACGAATGCGCATGAAACTGGGCAGGTTCCCTTTCTCCCTCCACCTCCCAAAGACATAGAAATTCAAGTTGAAAAGTTTTTGAGGAAAAAAGGTCTCAGAATTTTTCTAAATCTGAAAACTCTGTCCTGGTTGAAGACCGGCTTTAGCAGCAGGGAAATAAAGATCAGTTCCTGGTTTTATTTAGCTATTTTTAATTTCAGAAAATAAACTTGTCTCAAAGACTTCCAGAGTCTGATGTAAGTTAGAAGCCAATAGAGATATAAGCTTGGTCCCTGCTGTCTGAAGAAAGCCTTTTCCCCCGACAAATGTCATCAACTGGAATAGTCAATAGAAAATATTTGTCTTAGACGAATGCTCTATTTCTTTTTCTCTAACCTACAATCCAAAGACCCTGAGGTCATTTTCTGCTCCAGCTGGTGCCTCCCCACTTTCTGTGGCTCTGCACCATCACCCTGTAAGAGTGAAAGCCACCCCAGACAGAGGCCAGCCTGAGGTCTGGGGCTCACTTAAGTCATACAGGCTTAATGCAAAGATCAAGGGGGTTTTGAAACCAAGACAGTTTACGCCAGATTTAAAAAACTCTAGATGGGAAAAATATCCTGGTCTCTTAGCAGCTCACCAGCGCATGACATTTAATAATAGCAAAGACAACAACTGTAGGTTAGGCCAAAAAGTTTCTCAGTCAAGTTGGCTTTGATGTCTTCAATAACAAACTCATTTGCTGTTCATGTTTTCATGCTGAGGCCTTATCCAGAAGGAATACAGCCCCTCTTTTTTTCCAAAGCATCATTCATTTATGTCATGAAACATATCAAACTAGTTTTTTTCATCTAATTTAATTTGTGGTCCTGGCTTTTTCTAGCACCAAAATAGTTCTTCAATATGTTGTTAAAGAGCATAGATACATTCACACATGCTTCAACAAACTATTTTGGACAGGGAAGTTTTTGGGGAAATTGCTTGGAGAGATTTAGAAGAAATTAATTTTCTCTTATTATTAGGACTCGTAGAACATAAATACAGTTCCCAGACATTTTTCCTTTTTCAAAATCTCTGGATTTTGAAATCTCTAGGAAAAGAGACTCTAGGAAAAGCCTTGAAGCTACCACAAACTGGCAAACTGCAGCCCTAAAACTATTTTGCAGAAAAGAGTATGAAAATATTTTTATTGCATGCAGTCAGAGCTACAGTGTTCTTGAATTATGCTGGATGTCTAAAACAGACCTGAATGTAAATAGGATGCACCAATATGGCATGTGTTGTAATCAAATACAAAATATAGGAAAGAAAATTTTGCTTCAAGACTATGCACTCCCTTACTACTCCAGGGTTACGGTATCTTATGTGTACTCTCTCTTTGCAATGCTTTTACAAGCCAGGGGAACTGTAGACAGTATAGAGAGCATCTGAACAGAGCTCAGAGGTCTCTGGCTGCCAGAAATCCCTGCCCTCCCACTCTGCAACCAAGCTCCACGTGCTTGGTCTCTGTGTACCCAGGGTAGTGCCTGCCAGTAATGAGCCTCTTGTAGACAGCTCTTTATTAGTATCAGCACAACTCTGTGTTTTTAAGTCGAAATGACTTCCAGGCTAAGATAGCATGCAAATAGTAGCAAGCAAAATTCCTCCAAGTCAGCCGTGAGGAACCCTAAAACAGCACTACGCTCCTTAGGGTGCGCAGATACACAGACTCAATTCAGGACCACCAGCAGAAGGTAAGAAGAGCCTAAGAGCCTAAGGACCTGCATTTTTCCTAAAGGGTTTGTTAAAGGAATTTTGGCTGGCAAGCAGGTGAGGGAAGGAAAACTTTGGATGCATGACATTAGATGATTTAAAAGGTTTGGTGTTTCAAGCATGGTCAGAAATCTATCTACTATAGAATCAAACAATATGCTGAGTTGGAAGGGATACATCTGGATCATCAGAAGTCCAACTCCTGGGTACCCCCTGAGTGCTGGGCAAAAATGGGAAAAGAAGTGAGTGTGAAACAGCACTAGCTACAAGAATTATCCAAGAATGAACTACTCAGATGCACAAGTAATGCATTATCTCCAGGAAGAGGGGTGGGGTGCTAAAAATGGTGTGGGAAAGAAACCAGGAGAAGTGATGAGTCAGCAAATAATCGGTTAAAACCTCTAGCTTTAGCTGTGAGGCACTGGCCTGCTCAAAATCATACTTGGACCAGAGCCTAATACTCTCCAGCTGCTCCCTTCCACCATAAACTCAGGGGCGCTCATTTCAACCAAAAAGGCTGGGGAAGACCCAGAAGAGTCCTATGAAAGTCCTAGGAAGATTCCCATGAGAAAAAAGCCAAACGAGGCATGCAGCTACTCCTTCATTCCCCATTTCACCAGGTGACATGGACACCGCTAGCTCTGCTGGGAACCAGTGCAGCACCGCAATTATTTCTGTTCTCTAAACAAAACTCTGCTGGGCATGGGTGATTAGATGCTTAGTGCCAAGAAGCAGGTGGAATAATTTTGTTTGGCAGTGATTCAGATCTGGCAGTGCCTCAAGGGACGACAATGTTCAAGGGTTTAATAACACTCAGTCCAAGGCAAATTATGAAGACCACAGACTGGCATGAGTTGAGAAGCCCCCTTTAGGCAGCAGATGTGTGAGGGGTTCTCCTAATAGGGCACAGGCAGGCACAGCAGGTGCTGGCCAACTCTGCCCCAGCCACCAGGATTACAAACCCAGCCTGCCCCATGTCCACTTGGTGCTGGCTGGCAGTAAACTCCAACTGATCTAAGCTGTCAAAAGCAGTTTCTTTTTTAGTGCAACCAAAAAGGCATCTCTGGGCAGCTTAGCTCGAAACATCAAATAAAGCTGATATCAATACCAAAGTGTTGAATTTGTCCATGCAGCTGGAAGAAAGGAATAAAGAGAGCAGTCTCCAAAGAAATTAAGCTGCCTGTAACCCTGCTTATTGTCAATTAGAGCATTTGATGACTTATTCCACAAGAGTCTAAGTATCATTCTGCCCTGGCCCTAAATTCCCACACAGGGTAGAACATTTGTTTGGCCCATGATTTCAAACTTTGCTAACAACAGTTCCTGCTACTTGTACATGGATTGTACCCATAGGAGAAAACTATTTTGGGTAGAAGGTGCTCAAATCCAGAACAGTGGTTCTGAGGCTGTCTGTCCCTCTTCATTCTGCACCTTGTTTAGCTGAACTCTTCAAGGGCATTGAAAAAGACATTGACAAGAGAGTAGGGAGAGCTACATTTACAAGAATTCCTCGTAAGCACCAGCCCCTGAAAAAAAGACTGGAATACTGCTGCTTATAGGAAAGTAGAAATGAATTTTGACATATTGCTTTCTCAAAGGATTAGAATAACTTTCTTTTCATTTCACATGAAGATTTATAGTGGGCTTTAATTCCCTGCAAAGGAGCAGGGAGTACTCCATAAAGGATGGACATGGAAACTATGCAGACAAGACTGCTGTTGGGTTAACATTTACTTTAACTCTAATTTTCTGGTGACACATACAAGTGTTTGAAAATAATAAAAGTTGTCAAAATATTTTCCATAATAAACTCCTACTCACAGCACATTTACAAGACCAGCACAGTTCCTACCCAGCTGGTGCACTAGCTGCTACCAAGATATTATCTGATTGCAAAGATGCCATTGCAGCTTGTGGGGGAGCTTGCCTTCTCACGATGGGCTGGAGCATTGCCCCTCTTTGTCCTTACATCTCTTAGCATGCTTAGTGTCCTGCATTCTCACAAGTGGTGGCATTTGGGAAGCGGAGGATTTCTCATGTAAGGGTAGCTAGTGATCCCAAAGTTATCAACTACCCCAAAACCAAGGCAGGGGAAGGCACTATAGCTCTGTAATAAAGGCTTACATATAATGCCTCTGGGCAGACTGTGTAGGACAACAACAACTCCCCTGCTTTACTCCACACTCTCATGGTCACACATGCAGGATGCAAGGCTATGGGGGATTTCCATTTTTGCTAAACATAGCAGCAAGACAGAAAAAAAATGAATTTAAGACGTACTCTCAATTTGAGAACGGCAGATTCATTCCCACTACCTCCTATCTCCAGCTTGGGATACAAGCTCTGGAACAGGGATCCTGAAGCTCTTTATTTCAGACCTTCATTTTATGCCTCAGTAAAGCTTCTTTCCTCCTCCATTCCCCCTACTACCCCCCTTTTTTGTTTTTTATTAATTGGATATATAAAAAGAGAAACAAACAAAAAAGTCCTCAAAAACCCATAAGAGGGTGAGGCGCCCATGCTTTCTGCCATAATAACATTCTCTAATTAAAACACAAAGCAGCCAGGGCTACAGGATTAATGGACATGGTTTCCTCTTTTCAAGTCTTGCCTGCTGACAGATCGCCTCATTCCTTCCTTGCTCTTGAACCTCTCAGGAAAAAAAATAATCCAGTTTGCTTATCTTACAGTGTGAGGTTGCCATGGAAACTGCATCCCCCTGTGAGATGCTCTGTCATAACATTTCAGCACTGTATGGAAGGCTTAAAGACACAGCATCCTCTACTCTGAGGGCTCCTGAGCTAGCCAGAGTCTTTGCAGATGAGCAGCTGTCAAACCTAGTGGAAGTCTAAAGTTGGGAGGGAGAGATAGAGAAGGAACAGTAGAAATACTCAGTTGCCCGGTTCTTTGCAAAAATCCTCTTCTTGCATTGGCAGTTAATATTGACCAAGAAGTCCTTCAATTTGGTGTAAGACACATTTTGCTTTTTGGAGAACCTGTCCCCTGACAGCCTGCTGAAAAAAAAGAGTTCTGGCACCAAAACATAACCCATCATTCTACCATGGGGTAGCACAAAGCACCTCTTTAGTCAGGGTTTTATGTCAGATTAGTCTTTGAGCCCTATTTTCTCAGTCCTTTTGTAAGAAAGGAGGAGAAAAGTAGCAAGCACAATAATTGCCCATAATGGGAACAGGCCTCCTATAGACTGCTCCTTAATTACAGGGATGGCTTCCAGGCTGTAATCACTAGGGGTTCAGATGGAAGTTCTCCAAGCTCTTTGAGGGACAGAATGTGTCAGTTATTAATTAAACATATGAGGCAATTAGCCTCAAAACTTCGTAGTAAATCACTACAGCTGTGTTACTTTCACTTTTTCCTTTGGTGAGTGCAAGTCAAATGCACAGTGCATTTCCCAGGGGGGTCGCAAAGACTGCAGCCAAAAAGCATTCCCAAACAAGACCTTTGTTGCTGGGTGGAAAAAAGTATCTGCAGAAAGCTTGTTTTCGGAAGTCAGCTACTTCACAGTCACATCCCTCACGAGAGACGATGGATTCTGTGTACGAAAGCTATTCACCACTCAAGCTGTCTGGTGTGGAAGGCAGCTGAACTCTCTCTGCCACCCCAAACAGCAGCCTGAAGTTGTTCTGGTACAGCAGCAGGAGGAAACCATTCCTGTGATTGACATGGCCCATATTCCAGCATCAGCTATCAACTAATTAATTGTTTTGGAGCTTGTTAAGATTTGTGTCTTGGTAGACTCCAGCACATGTAGGACCCTGTTGCTGGTTGGTCAAAACAGCTTGAAAATGAGATGCTGTGTTGCAATTCTTTGTCTATCTCCAAGTTCAGAAACCAGGCCAAAACCACCACAGTTGTTAAAACCCAGTTAGTGATTTATTCCAGTATTTGTCTTCGCAGACAAAAACTCTCTCAGTCACATCAAGGCAGCCTGACGTCAGTGCATTGTTAGTCAGCTTTTTACTCTTTGGTTCAGTGCCATAGTTGGAGATTCTATCAACTACAAAAACCTTGGCTAGTTTCCCTACACTTTTCTCACATGTAGCTGACAAAAGATGCAGTAAGTCATAACTGACAACAGTAAGAGCTGGGTGGTGACCCCAGCCCTGTTTTACTCTAACATAAGAAGAACTTCAACCCAATTTTACTCCAATATATGAAGAACTTTGACCCCTTTCTTAGACCTTATAGCATGCTTGGAGAAAACTCATAGGGAAAACGGAGAAGAACAACATGTGCAGGCTGTAATCACACTGCAAGCTCCCCCTGGTACTTGGCAAAACACAGCAAGAGGAGTCAAGGAGGCTTCTTTGGAGTGAGCAGTCACTGGATTCTCAAGAAGGATCAGTGATGATTGCTTGCCCAGGTCAGAGAACACAGCAGCCTGAAGGAGACTCAAGCCCACTGAAGGTTATGTGAGTTAGAGGAAGACACACATATCCTCTTGCCATGGAAGAGGATAGAACAGAGCCAAGAGCATGCCAAGTAGACCTTTAGTACACTTGAATTTAACAAGATGACGAACGATTGATGTGCAGAATAGTAAGTACTTCATGTACAAGCTGTTCTCACTTATAAATTTATTTCCCACCTTTGCTCAACAGGCCAGATATTAACAAAATAAAGGGGCTTTCTCTGGCAAACCAATTACTGTGTTGAGCTTTTTATGATAAAAACTGGATGCAGCTTCTCATGTCTACCTCATCCTTGTCCGGGCACTGGAACTTACATTTGACTGCCATGTAAGCAGAGACACATTTCTGCAGATTTTCTGAAACTAGTTCTATCAAATTCAAACTGAAGTACTGAATACTGCTGAAAGCAAAACCTTTCAGAACAGAAAGTAAGGCAAAATAGTACCATCGTCTTTGATTTAAAAAGTCTGGGTGAAGTTAAGTTGAATGACTTTAAAGTGGATTTGAAATGTCTCTAAAGCTTTATGCTTACAAACAGCTAGATAATATATGCAGCCACACACATATGGGACTTTTAATAGGGCATTCTCCCTACTGTACATTGGAACAGACTTCTCACTTCTCTGCATAGCCAGTGCCATTTTCAATGTAAATGTGATAGCATTTGCTCAGTCCGAAGAAAATATCAGGAATGAAAAGACAGCTTGTGCTCCCTAAGAATAGAAATGCACCTTAATTTGATATAGTTAAGGTTTATTCCAGAAAGGAAAAAAACAAAACAAAACAAAAAAAAAAACAAATGAACAAAAAAAAGCGCACAAAAATACCCCCAAAACACCCAAACAAACAACTCCCCAAAATGAAAAACCAAACCTCACCCCTAGGAACTGTCATTTGTCATCATCCCCTTACAAAAAGAGGCAAGAATTTTGAGCAGACACCAGTTTTAAGCTGGGATTCTAAATTGGGTGTAAGAAGTCAATCATTTTACAGCCCTGCCCAGAGTAGTCAGAATGTTACAGCAGAGGGACATTTTCATTTCCCCTAGCCAAAAAGAATTTAATATGAAACTTAAAAAATGAAAGTAATTTAACCACACCAGTACATTTAAACCTTGAGGGTCTTTGACATTCATGAAAGCAGGAAAGTTGTTCTACATACAGAGGGTTACCCAAAAGTAACCTGATAAAAAACAAGCCAGAAAATCAACCCAAACATCAAAAGAATAATCGCTAATTAAATATGTTGGGGATTTTTTTCAGCCTGTTACTAAGGTCTTGATGATCTTTTCTGATTTCCCAGAGCTCAGGCAGGAATAGCGACATTAAACATTCTGTATGCTATTGGAAGAAAAGAAATAAGGGAGAACTGATACAAATTGCTTCAAATTCCTTTTAAGATCCTACACCTTGTACTTACAAAAAGGTGGAACTCAGTTCTGGTCAACATAGAACATATCTTCTCTGCCAAACAAGCCCCAAGAACACTGTGGCCAAGAAGCCTCTGTCTTCTGGAGGTCACTGGCAGGATGTTACACAATTTTTTGATGCACAGACAGACTGCTTTTGTCCTTCAGACCTTTTTTCCTCTGGTAATGGTTCTGGACCTCTCTGCCTAATTGCACCCACTTCATCTGTGAAGAGAGATTTATAATGGAACATAATTTTGAGGGATTAACTTTGACGCTGGTACATGGCCCATGCAGAAGTGACAGCAACAAATTTATATTAGCTGTTGCTCCTGCCAAAGAATAACAGAGAAGCTTATTACACAGGCAATCTAACTCCCAAATTAGCGCTGATTTTCACCCCATGCCACTTTACTGCTGTTGATGATGGGAAGCAGCAGCAAATATGAAGCAAAATGCCATTAGGAATATAGCTGCTGGTTTTTATTATTGAACAGAGTGACCGAAGTCTTTGTTCAGGTACAAATCTCAAAGGCAGAAAGAGCTGAAGACAGAGCACAAAAATTACTGAAAGAATCAGAGTCCCTGATGAAAGGTTCTCGGGGAACTTCTAGTCCAGCGTTTCTAATTCTGAAGTCTGGCAGAGTATCCGCCTTCTCCCTTCCTCCCTGCTACTGAAGAATTCTCCTAGATGATGTGTCCAAGGCAAGGCTGAATGCTTTTGGGACCCACAGCCACATTTCACTGGCACTCCTATCTCTGGGAAGCCAGAGCTTCACTTGAAACTTCTGGATATGTTGTTTAACCTACGGAGACCTCAGTACCAACTGTAATGGCAGCAATCATGGTCCCACCTGCAAAAGGATACAGTAGGAAGATGGGCCTCCATCTAGACTTTCCCTGCCACAATTCTCTTGGAACAGAGCACAAGTGGACAGGACATTCACTAGGAACAAACTGCGAACTGTGGGGCTTAAAATATTTCCAATGCTGTGATTCACCACTGGTGTGATACTACTAACAGACCTACACCACTGCAAGCAACGGAAGGGAAATAAATCTGGAAAAACAAGATAAACAGGCCCACTTTCTAGTATTCAACAGAAGGGAGTTCTTTAGCATTTGTCTTTTGAGAAACACCCAAAGGCACAAGCCATCCTTAAATATTCACAACATCATGTGCTTAGTAGGAAGCAAGGCTAGAAACTCTGCCCTGGAAAGACCACGACACGTTGTAACCAGAAAGTTTATATTTGGCTTCACTTCAAAGGAACCCTGACTCCCCAGATCACCTGAACCCTCTTCTTTTCCCTGTGTTTTCCCATGTGCTGTTGATGCCTCCCTGTAATTAGTAAAAAACTTATTTCCTCTCTCCTGACCTTTAGGCCTTATGGGTAAGAGGCAACTTCTGTGATGAAGTATCTTGTAGGACTCAAGTGCTCATCTACACAAAATATCTTCTGCTGAAGTCCTCTTTCCAAAGGAGGCTAGTGCCTTCCTCAGCTCTCACTGAAATCAGTTCTGTCAAGTTCCAAGCTAGAGCCATCTTAACTGAAATGGTGCATATGTATGTGAAGTTTGTCCATAGCTTGCACAGATCCTCTGAGGATTAATCCAACCAAATAAAGATCATTATCACAGATAATTGAAGACCCATAAAAAAGGAGACAAATCTGCTTGCAACACATCTAAGAGGTTACAATTAAAATATTTCTTCTTATTCTTTTATTTTCCACTCTTTGATACTATGCTTTACACATGGATTTGTTGTTGGCCTCAAAAATAAGTCTCTCTATGTAATCCCTCTTAAAACTATTGCTTGGCAAGACTTGTTACCCCTGTTCACACTATGCATGGCTATTCTTATAGCTGAGTAGATCTAGTTTATGGTGAATTCTCAACTATCTCAACATCTCCAACTGCTACTGAAAGGCAGTATAGCAGTTGGAGGCGTCAAGGGAGAGATTTGTCCTCAGATCAACTCCAATGCAGGAACTCCTCAGTCACGTCATGTACTCCTGAGCATGGCAAGACCACGCTGACAGTCTGAGCCTGACAGCTCGGTGACATCTCTTGTGTTCCCTTGTTAATAGAGTCTAGAAAAGCTTTTTATGGTAGCTGACAGAAGCCATAGTAGTAACTTGAGATAGGCTCGTGCTACACTTACCTTGCTGATGTTTGGTTTAATGAAGTACTTCCATAAATTTTCAAAGTAGACCCCACTCACCAGGGAATGCCCAGATTAGTCAGGGACAGGTACCTTCAAGGATTCAAAGACCAGCCTTGTAATTTTGCTGAAGAGTAACTGTGACTCACCACTCTGCAAACTGGTGGGTCAGTCCAAGGTCTAGCATGAAGGGGCTACTAGACAGAGATTTAGAGTTACAGCTTCAAAAGATCATTACTGGGGACTGAATAAGCGGTACCATGGGTGCCAGATGGGAGGGTAGCATTAAACAGGGCAGATGGAGCCATGAGCTGAGGGAGGTAAGGGAGCAGACGCAGGGTTATATCCTGTGCTGTGGGCACTGCACAGGGCTAACACTGGAGAAAGGGAGAAGGCAGGGACTATAGATCTCCAGCCCCTCCAGAGGAATCTGCTCCCAGCCTCCAAAAGCACGCTTTTCATAAATCAGCCAACAGCTCTTTAATGTACAGCTTCACCCTCCACACCCCAACACGGGGAGCAATGCATCCAGTCAGGGATGGCTCCGACGTGCTATGCCAGCAGAAGTAGCTGAGTAAATTACAACACTCTCCTCAGGATCATTACAGCAAAAGAACAGCTGGAGACAAGATCAAGGAATATGAATGGTTCACAAAGAAATCCAGATAACAAAGCACATTTAATGTATTTTTAGCTGTGGTGTCTGATAACATGAGAGCCCATTAAAGGACCAAGGGGTGCCAAAAAATACGCTTCAAGTGAAAAACAACATAACCACAACAAAAACCATAAGAAGCAATGCATGTAATGGAAAAGGGGTAAAAACAATGAATTCCTGTGCATGAGGCCACAAACCATACAAAGGGGGCCTTCAAAACCACAAGCTCTGCTGCTGGACACTGACATCTGTGGCATGTGCAGCATGGCCAAATCAAACACACCACAGCTAGGCCCAAGTGAGGCGATATTGCAGCTTTGTGTGGAGATGCAAGCTCGAGTTCTGGAGGCAGTAGGATGGCCACACCATCCTACATATCTAAGGCTCTGTTTGCTGTTTGTCCTGATGTCATTGTATTACTTCCAGTTCCAGAAGCGCTTTTCTAAACACTGTCTCTAGCATCTCTTCTGTGCAATATAGGCAAAGATAAAAACAGCTTTTCCATCTCTTTCTGTTTCTCTTCCTCTCTTTCTGCAAGTCTGTTTTTCTCTTTGTGAAAAAGAGAGCAACATCAGTTAAGTCATCCAGCAAATGGAAAGTGGTTACAGTTCCTGCTAAAAGGGACACTATAGCCATGAAACTACCACTACAATTAGTGATTTTAAGTCTAATGGAGCAGTAAGCAGCAAACTACGCAGTAAAAGTTTAAGACAATATCCACACTAAGCACACCAAGCATACATTAGGCTAGAAGCAGCTGTGGCCATACCAGATTCAAGGTCCCCAAGATGACTTTTGCATGTGCCTGAAAGAACCTGCTTCATTCAACATCCTTTAAGCTTGATTGAATCAGACAGCCTCAGCAGTTCTCACACACAAGCCATGCAAGTTCAGCAGCTCTGAGCACTCTCTCCAGTGGTATGCCCTTGCCCTTTGAGCTTGCTTTAAGTATCACACTCAAAAGCTCTAGAGATTACTCAAACTATCCAGGGATACAGGTCTGATCGAGCCAGACAACATCTCTACAGCAGCAACACCACTAAGGGCAGGACCACGTCTTGTTTTTCATACAGTGCTAGTGATTGGAGCTGGGAGACGGTAACCCAGACCAGAAATCAGGAGCACTCACGAGCAGTGCTGGCTCTGGCACAGACCTTATCTACACAACTCTGCTTTGGCAACTCCCATAGCAGCCCGTGGTACATCTGTGTATCAGTTTTCTCACCCATATAACGGGAACACACATAATTTCTGTATCTCACTGGAGTGCTGCATTACCTGTGGTTTACTCACTTCTACAAAGAGACCAAACAGTACATTTCCTCAGGAAAGCACATCAAGAGACAAGTTCTAGTCTCAACTTGAAGAATAGACGAAAAGTTAATATCTTTGAGTTTCCTTTATACCCATCAGCAAAATCCACCCACTCCTGCAATTTGCTTTGAAATAAGGCAAAAAGCACTAATTGCTCAGATTATTATTTGCTGGCTGGAGCACCTAAGAGTATGCATTCTCTGCAGACATGAGCTTGCTCTGTCTCACGCCTTGAGAAAATACCAGTTTTCGTGGTGCACAGCGTTGTCTTTCAAAAGACTCACCACAACAGGCACTACACGAACTTGCCTGACTAAGACTTTAAACCAGAACAAATATATTGCTGTGAAAAGCACAAGACACGTCTGAGCAAGTTATTTCCAGACGATTTTCCTGTGAACATCTAACAAAGCTGAAGTTTACATTAAATATACACTGAGGATTTTCTCTTTCTTTTGAGGGCAATCAACATCCAAGTTCCTCTGCCCCAGGAGGTACTGGCACAATCCACTCTGATTAGGCTCAGAAGCAGGAGCAAACAGACAATTACTCTGGTAACAATCTTATCTGAGGACAGAGAGAAATGAGATTAGCAGCCTAACTGCAGTGATTCTTACCCAGATACACTGTTAAATTCTGACTAACCCAGCATGGGACAGAGAAGGAATTTCCCTATGGAGCCTGTTATCAAGTAAAGTGAGGTGCAATTCTTCCCCTACTGGTCCTTTTCCAAAAAAGAGAATTATCTGTTAGGACCAAGTGGCCATGAACAGCACAGGTTCCAGGCTAGACTTCTTCCTGATATTGCAGCAGCTAAGCAATTACTTCCTTCTAGTTTTCAACTGTTACACGGAATCTCGTAAGCAAAAAACAGAGTAAAATCGGCTGGGACCCTTCCCTGACGATAAGAAACAATTCCATCCTGATGACTCTCCTGTTATTTAATTTTTGCAAGTCTACTCTCAAAATTCTCAGACAGTATGCATTAGCTCCTCATGAACCTAATGACCAGTGCTGTTGTGAAGTCCCCCACGAACAGTTTTTAATTTACTTCTGAAACTTGATCTCATTGTTTTTAGTTATTCCATTTAAAACAGCCAAATTAACTCCTGTCCCCTGGGTGTTGATAGCCTTCACATCCAGTAACAGACAGGGCAACATGACGGGGAATTAACAGAACTTCTCCAAGATAAGGATCCCAAATAAGTCTGCACTTTAATCTCACAAAGACAGGTAATTAATACAGTAACAGGACAGAAGCCTAGCTGCTCAGAAGGTTGCTTACACCATGCCTATACCAACAGGTTTACACAGGGGTCTTATAAATATTGCCTGCAATGGACACCTCAGACCAGTCTTGAGATGTCAGCTTTGTTGCTGATAAATCCGGACGCTGTAGGCTCTGCTCTGCAGCTGTGGGAATGTGCCTGTGGAGGGGTGGGGACGTCTTCAGCAACTGAGCTACAAATTTTGTGTCTCTGATACTGTTTAATGAACTCTTTACATTGTCAATTGAAGGAAGAGTTCAAAGACCCACAAAACACAGATTCACCAGAAATGCCATACCCAAAAGGAATAACAATTTCAGCAGTCTGGGTAAATCAAGCTGATGGTGATTTGAAAACTGATAAAAGGCAGAGGGTTAAATTTCTTCATGCAGTATATGACAGCATTGTGCTTCAGTATTTGCAGTTTTCTTTAAACATCTATTTAGACTAAGACTAATAACCTCATAAAAATACATAAGTAAGCAGCAGAAGAAATGGGCCAACTGCTGTACTTCTGCTTTGCTGATTTGAATTCATGGCATTTAGTTATAATCCTTCATATAGGAAGTTTATTTATACAGACAGGGATTTCAGGAATTCTGCAGGATTAGTCAATCTACAGCATTCTCAGCACATGAATTTTAGCATCAGAATTACACTGCCTGGATATTCAATGCCTAGAGTAAATATTTGGGCTGATGAAGGTTAAACAGATTAGTAAAGATGAAGCCAGGGTTCTCTGCTTGTTTACATAGAAGCTTAAATATTGCTGCTCTTCATTTAAGAAGCCTAGTTTAAAAGAAAATCCCACAAAAGCAACAAACAAAATATACTTACCCAACCTGAAGTGACATAGCACCAAGATTTCTATCATCCTCAGCCTAGGTAGGCATGTGACAAAGCCACACGCTGAATCACAAATCTCACACTTCTTGGCCTCCTTATGGGAAACATGCAGAGGAAACAACAGCTTCAGCACAAGCTTGCTGCTCTGAGTTTCAGCTGCACCAGGGAAATGGGATAAACAACCCCCCTCCCGGTTCTATTCAAAAACAGGACGGAAATAATTGGTGTGAAAACCATTTACAGTTCAGTTACACTTTTGTGATGTGAAGAGGCAGTTATGCACAAGGCTGTCTGGGACCTGATCATGTCCATAAGTCCTGCTGTGGAGAGGATTTCCAAACATCCTCAGCAACACCACACACCAGCTTTCGTCAAAATCAGCAATAAATTCCCATCCATTACAGGCAAAGCAGTGTTAAACTAAGTCTAACTCCTAAGCCCGCCTGCTGTATCCTCCAAGCTGACATGACACAGAAAATGTCACTGTAAAGCGCCTGATTCAAACCCCATCCACTGCCAATAGGTCTTGAACCTGTTGGTAAAGGACCAATTGGTAAGCGCTAGGGCCAGAGACCAAAATTTTGATTTCACTCTTTGATATACATAGATTAAGACTGAAAGCAAACAGGCAAGCCAGGTATGCCAGCAGGTACACAGCTAGCACAAGCTAGAAGCTATAGGAGGAGCGGCCAAGCATTATTTCACATTTCAGTCCATTTGTTCAGTTTCAATTTCTGAAACAATTTTATTAAAAGGAACAGACATTAAGCTGTTTTCTGTTAAGGCATCAAGAAAAAAAACCCACTTGTGTTTAAATTAAATGCCTTTGCAGAACACTACTCTCACTTGCTGGCTTTCCACCCTACACTACTGTGCATCACTCAGCCCCGACCCCACTGAGGTTGTGTTTTGTTTACCACAGTCTCAAGAAAATTTGTGTACAGATTTCAGACACTTTGGAGGAAGAAAAAGTGCCTTCCCACCAATCCACGTTTACTCGGAACAGATGTAACATTCCTAAGAAGCTCTCAGCTGACTGCCTTTGAAGTCTGAAGAAAAAAGGAGGGGGGGGTTTGGGGAGAATATTAAAAAAAAAAAAAAAAAAAAAAAAGCTCGACCTTGAAAGCTACATTTCTTCCCTTAAAAGAAGAAGTCTCCAGGGACTCTCGAGCAAAATATAAAGCAAATTCTCCAGATCCTTATCTTATGTTATTTTTGAGAACATTTTCTTTTGTTCCTTTGCTCTTGTAATATTTTGAATTAAAGGACTTTCACAGACACAGCACATGTGCAAGCAGACCATTCACCATCCCAGATTTGTGCCCCCTATGCCAGGCCAGGGCAACTCCTCCTGCTTCAGCTTTTCCTTTTCAGGAAGAGCACAGCCCAGGCTCTGACCCAAGCATGACAAGAAAATTTTCATGACAGGCAGCTTGCTAAGATGAATTCTGCAAAGGTAAAGAATTGACCCAAAGTGAATTCCCACCCACAAAAGCACTCCCACAGCCAGTCACACCTTGTGATGGGTCAGTGTCTGGACAGCACTTACACAGCACTCAGACTTGCACACCAACAGCCCTCGGAGCTGCACTGTGACCTCTCACACAGCCATGGCTGAAAATATCGTTATTTTATGAGACACAGCTTGCACTTACCCCAGAAATGTCAGTGGGGACTAAGTTAACTTTAACATGGCAAAAAGGGGCTGCTTTTCCTGTTTTGCTTCTCTCTGTCTGCTGCCATGTCCTCGGCGTTCCTCCCCTCCTCTCTCAAACTCAGCTCCTCCTCTGTTAGCCTGCCCTATTAACCTTCTCCATATCCCACCCAGCCAAATTTGCACATTATTAAGCATCCAGAGCCTTTTGTTCAGGTCCTCAAACAAAAGCATGGCTACTGCATTTCCTGGCAAGAGGTGTCTCATACGCAGCAATCACTTAGGGCAGCTCTAATGGACCCATTTCTCCCAAACACAAAATCTGGGCATGCCAGACAGGCGAATTCAAGGACATGTCCTTTCCCGAATTCCACAGAGCAAGATAAGCCTGTGTGCCTTGTGCTTACTTATCTTAACGAAGAGGCTTCCCCCGTTTTCCCACTCAGTAAGAAACTAATTATTTGCCACTGAGGCACAGAACAGGTTAAAGTTTCCTCTGTCTTGTCTCAGTTCCCTTTGCAGATTAGGGGAAAACAATGAAGTCTCCGCACTTTGTGATATTGCTAATGCTTCCTGTGGGGATAGCAGCGCCGGCTGCAAAGAGGATTATGATTACAGTTTAAAAGGAGTGTGCACTGTACTGCCGCAAGAGGCACAGGCTTATCAGAAAAGAAACCGAGCTGCCCCCAAACTATGCACTTGGGACTCCTGCCTGCCTTCGGTTCTGGCTGATGGCTCTGCCTCAGATCACACACCAGCTTATCAGGAGTGATAAAGCAGAAGCTGATCTTTGGGGGGCTGGGGGGGATAAATGAGTAACGCTGCACAAACAGCTTGCAAACATTCACCATCAGAACACATAGCAGTGTTTACAGACCATCCCACCACATTCATCTGCAACAAAACTCCGGGCTGACCCGGGCACAGTGGAGTGCAGGGGCTGTGCATTCCTGGCCACAGTTGGGGAATTTGAAAGAAAAAGTGGTGGAGCAGTATTAGCTTTGGTGATGTTGGCTGGCCTTCCACAGGCAAGGCTGCAAACACTTTGAAAAGCACAGCATCATCAGTGATATCTGTGCTGAGCAGAGTTAGCTTTGAGGTGCAGTTCAGTGCTTGAAAAGGGACTCTGTCAGTCCCCATGCTGAGAACAGGGTGGACTCATTAAAGGAATAATAAGAAATTGCCACTGTGCAGTCATAAGACGCATTTCTATCACTGAGCTCTCTAAGGTACCATGAGCAAGACACAAGTTTATTCACACCCATTCATCTCTACCAGCACAATTGCTTTTTTATAACGCTAAGGCTTTGGCCGAAACAGCAATCAAAAATTCCTTGACTTCAAATAGTGCTTAGCCTACATGGCAGGATGCAACTACCAGTCAGCATGGCACTTTTTTCCCTCTTGCACTGTTCAGCCAGCATGAAAACCTGTATCCGTTTGGTAGGCACTTCCTAATACGTGTCAAGAGGATTTTGTTGTTCTTATTGGCTTGATTCTTTTTTTTTTTTGTTTGGTTTGGTTGTTGTTTGCTTCTCTTTTTAAACACTATGTCTGTGCTTGCTCTCCTCCAAGTAATTTGTACAACTGATACAAGCTGAAGTTATCAGATATTCCCCCTCACCCCTATTTCTATTCAGAGCAGTTTGATAGCTCCCTATCTGCTTGCTAGAGGCTATAACAGAAAGCAATAGCATTAATGCATGTTCTCCTGAATTTTTACAGGCTTAAAAATCCCTGAGCTTCACCCCCACATGCCTCACCCAGCATGGCACTGTCTCATTACACGCTGCTGTTCTAAGCAGTCTTTGCCACCTCCCGCCACACGCCAGAGAAACCACAGACCAAACCTTCCAACCAGTTATAATACTGAACAAAACAACAGTTTTAAGATGCTCATAAGGCACTTCCATGAATTGTTGCATGCTTTAAACCAAGCTGTTGACTTCTGCAGAGGGATAAGGTCTCAGAGCCAGCAAAAGCTGGATGCTTTTCACCAACCGAAAAAAACCTTCTTGTGCTGGTACAGTTCATGCATCTCTACTAACCTTTGCTGCCAGATGTCAGACTTGCCCAGGTTCCCTCTCTATCCACTGTTCCTCACCATTAATCTCTGTTGAAGAATAAAGGGAATAGTGCCTAAAGACCAAAGACTTGCCTGGCTTATGGCTTTTATAAAACAGAACAGAAATTTTCCCATCAACATGGTCTCAAACAGCTTGTGCTTTAGGGGACTTGAGAGCCTCAGTAGAGACCTGAATTCCAGTTGGCCTAATGTTTGAGATGCTCCCTTTTACTCTGAGAACAATGCGGCCAGAGACACCCATTATTACATTAAATAAAGTCACTCTCTTTCAAATTTTAATCAGGTCATCATGTGGGCCCTGAGCCTTGGAATGGACAACCTTCAGTGCATTTTTTAATTTCACATGCCAAGAGCCATTTCTGAGGTATGCAAGGCAACTTCATACCTCAGAAAAAATGTCCTGCTTGGTGGTAAGTGTTTTAGAGATTATCTAAAAAGATTAATGGGATTATTTGATAACAGGTTGTACACAAGGCAACAGAGAAAGGAAAGGCAACCCAAGCAAGGAGGACCAACACAGAAGGAAAGAGAAGCAATCCAGAGGAATCTATCTAGGTGGAGTTTGAATAAGTAGGCTTGAGAAAAAACAAATTGATAAGAGTAGATTCAGGTCTAGTTAAAGGCACTTCATCACCACCTCTGCAGAAAAGTCATTCTTTTCAGCAACACGGATATTGAATTGTATCAGCAGCATTCCACAAGCTTTCCACTCAAATCTAGTCGATGTGCCTCTGCTCCTTCCATCTTCAGTAGCTCAGAGCCACTGGGACTGATAGTGGCACCCAGGATCATACTGTAGAGACCTTTGATACCCCCCCTAAAGGGGACCCATCCACAGGATGGACTGTTGATTTAAAACAAAGGAAAAGCAGACACACTTTGCCAGGCTGTCACTAGCAGTGGTACAGATAGAAAAGCATTTTGCAAAGGACAGCTCTCAGTGGTTGGGCAGAACCAATCAAAACTGCTATCAAAGAGAAAACTGGAAACAAGGAATCAAAAGTAGCTGTACAGGCAAACTTTACACCTGTCCTGTTTGACAATGCAGGACTAAGCCTACATAAAGTCTACCTTAAGATTCAGCTGCAGAAACAAGTTATTTAGATAATGAAATGTCTGACTTCCAGAATAGACTGACTAGGTACACAGAAAAACTGCAGCCACAATAAACAGGAGAAGCATCAAGACTTCGTGTTAAAACATGTTGTTTTCTAACATGGGCCTTAATGTCAAATGCAGTGATTCATTTTAGGACCTGCACAGACTCAGCAATGCATTTCTCACCAGCCATCTCTACCACAGCAAAAAACTAACCAGGCTGGACTGAACTGACCACATCACACCCGGGAGCTCCACAGTTCTATGGCTTCCTGAGCCTCTCTACCTGAAAGACATATAGCACTCTGAACACTTTAAACTGGGGAGTGTTTTCTGCCCTACCTGGATTTATCTCACTCTGCCTATACAGAGAGTTTGGTATATCAACTTTCAGAATGCAATTTATACATTTCCAAAATCAATCAGAATCCCTAAGCTTTTACAAGAGGAAATGAAAAATATTACTGTCAAATGTCCATCAGATCTAGAAGCCTAGGTGGCCGTCATACATTAAAGAAATTAAAAGGCTGCATTTGAGATAGTATATGCTCTTCCCATCCCTATCTTGAAAGGCTATGATTAAAGTGCTCTAAGAATCAAAATTCAATTTCTTTCAGGTTTTGCAAACAACATTGGCCTTGAGCTGAATCCTGCCAGCCTGCCTGCAGCCTTTGAGGAGATTAGGCTATTACCAGCCAACTACAAGAATCTTAAATCCAGTATTAATCCTAATTCCCATTTAAGCACAGCTTCATTGTGCAGTGAAAGCAGGTTGTGCATGAACTTGCACATTTGTTCTTCTATGTGCAATGATCTGTGTCACCAACAACAGATGCTAAACTTCATGTATGTTTAAGAAACACATTGCAACCCTGGTTTCTAGGAAATCACAGCAAAAGAGAGACTGGAGCTGGAAAGAGAGTTTGTCACACTGGGATGATTTCTAAGAGATTATATGGATGGGAAATTTTCAGCCCAAAAGGTTTTATCAGTCAATAACAGGAGATTTCAGTCCTGGCTTGGAAGAAAACAGGATGAACAACCAGGTCACAAGGACACAGAAGCACCTGTGACCCTGACTCTGTAATCACGGTGCAGTGGTGCCATCAGCGTCCCCCCACCAGTACCAAATCATCAAGATGATAACCACTGAGACTGCAGAAAGCACTGCCCATCACCATAACCATGGTCACTGCCAGGATAAGTTTTTGGGGACAAGAGACCCAGCATCTCCTCTGAGCAAGCCCTTGTTCCCCTCTCCTCTTAGAGGTTCTGAAGCTGGCGTGGCCCACCTTGCCACCCTCGCACTATGAGCCCCAGGGGATCAGGTCAGACCAAGGTGAGGCCTTCCCACTGCCCACCAGAACAAAGGCATCGCCTGCCAGTCTTGGTCTCCTGAGGCTGAGCTGACACAGACTGGCTACAGAGGCTTTTGCTAAAGTTGGCTCTTCCTAGCGTAAAAGCCAAGGAGCCAAAGTGGATTCCTATGTCCTTTCTAACATCATTTTACACCAATTCCCTTTCAAATCCCATTATGGCGGTCAAATTGGACACAACTCCAGGCTGCCAAGCTTTCTGGATCATCCATGGCAAGGTTGGATCATTCAGTACCTCCCGGTATTCCTAGACAAGGAACAGTGATCCCAGAGACAAAGCAACTGAGTGTGAGGACAGACTGCTGCTCGGTCTGCTATCATATGGGACAATTTCAATTCATTTAAAAAGAAGTTCTCACAGATATTTGGAAAAAAACCCATTAATGTTTCCTGTGTTTAAAGCACAAGAATTCATTGCAGATGAAAGGAATCTTTCAGGAAACGCATTCCCAAGAGAACAAAAATGTGTTTGGCACCACTGCCTGTTACAGGCAAAAGGAGCCTCCCTACTGGCAAGTGAGCCAACATCTGCTGGAAATGGCAATTTTTTTTTTTTTTTTAGTAGATACAGTAATTGCTGAGAACCTCTATTTCCATCAGCCTCAAATTTAGCCACCTGAACTTCCCAAACTAAAAATGTGATGATTTTTAGGGACTACATTCTCTAAACAGAGGCACAACTTTATTTCCTTCTCCTTACAATCGGCTATTACCTATTGCTTGCTCGCTGGGACTCTCAAGTGGAGGTCCCAATAAAGTTGTGGTGCACTGCAGTAAGAGTAGGCTGAGCATGAGCTGAGCTGTGGTAGCTCTCCATGTGCATGCTCACCCCCTGCAGATGATGTGAGGTAATTTAATTCAGCAGTGATAGAGCTTAGTTAAATTGCATTACCTTTCATTTGCCATGGGCTGAGACCACACACATGGACAACAACCACAGCTCATCCAACAAGTAATTCAGCTGAGTGCCTGGCTTCTGGAATAGTGCAGACTGGTTCATATAGGCTTTTTGCCAAAGTTCAAGCCAATATTTGAACTGGGAACTTTCTCTTTCCCAGAAGGCGTTCTACCCATGATGCTGCTACATGTCCTGGGGTAAGGTATCCTCAGCCTTGGGAATCTGGAAACACAAAGATTCTTGGTGGAAATAATTACTGCTACACTGAAGATTGAAATCTTTTGGAGCACAACAACTCTAATGTTTTAAACCTCCATTTCTCTGATAGGAGAGCACAGATATGTCCAGTATGAGCAAGTAGGGAACTTTGCCTGTTTACTGTCGTGGCTGCATTTCCTGCAACTCTTCTCACCTCAGAAACATAGACTAGTACATGCAGAGAATCCACAGCCAATTTCTGCAAGATGGCAACTTGCAAGATTTAGACTGTGGTTGCTGTTAACCAGCACTTCTGCACCCCTTCTTTCCTCATGTAGTCAAAAGAAAGGAGAATTACAGTTTTAAAATTATGCAGGCATGTTAAAAAAAAAAAGGTGGAAGCCATCTATCAAAGAGGGTGACCCATTCCCTTCCAATAAATACCTTTACAGACCATACCTGCATACCCCACTGCTCTTTTGGCCAGCCCAGCAACCTGCTTCACAGGCTCATCCAAAAGCCTGACTCTACATGGCACGTTTCTTCAGACATAGTAGAGGATTTTGTTTTGCATTTGTGCTTAGCATTTAATCTGCAGAGATTACCTGCATACTTAATCAGAGAAGTGACGTTAACATGTCATGTACTTACACTCCACTGTAAATCCTACTTTTCCCACTGCCAACACCACCATCTTCTAGCATGGAAGGAGGGATTGTAGTGGAAGAATGCAGCTCAAGCTCCCTTCTTTTTGCACACACAAAAACCCAAATGGAAAATGGAAATAAGTTGCACAGTGTCAAATTGCTGTCTGCAAAACAGCTATGGACACATTAAGAGCCACCCGTTTATTCATGCAACCTTAAATTTTCAAGATTAAGCAAAAAGCACTTTTTGTGAGAAACAAGAATTAGAAAAAGGTAGAGGTTTTTTTTCCCAGAGATCACAAAAATTTCAGGGGGAATCATTTCTCATCAAAAAAATATTATTTGCCATTCCTAAAGCCACCCATTGAGAAAATGTAAGAATTAGAGAGAGAAGAGTCCACTGAAAAAACTGAGCCTTTAAATATACATGTGATTGGCAAGTGAATTGTAACTGTCCATGATGGGAAAAAAATACAGGGGGATGGGGTGAATAGCTATTTCTTCTCACACACACATTGACTTAAAGTAATAAATCTGCTGAAAGCCAAACAGGAAACCATGGTCAATATGATGCTTTGTGCACTATGCACCAGCCATATCTTCACAGTATTTAGAACAATCCAACTTAAAACAATTTTCCCTAAAGCTGACTTCCCCAGTGTCCTAACCAATCGACCTTAGGATGCCCCAAACCATACAACACCTCAACATACTCATGTCAAATGAGAAAGGAAAAGCCTACTCCACAGAGTCTCACTGCTACCTAGTCTCTTTACCTTGCTCCATCCAGCATCTCCTTAGTCCCAACCCCAAACAAATCCCTGCAGCAATCCTTTCCATACTGCCTGCCCTTGCTCCTAGGTGATACACATGGGCAACCACAGACTTCAGCTGCAGAATGGAGAAGACTGATGCTTTGAAGACATGAAATAAGCTGGCAGCTCATATTTAACAGTAAATATGCCTTAAAAATAATAAATAAATAACATTACAGGTTCACTGAAACCTGAAAGCCATAAGCTTAATGGCCAAGATAGCCCTGCAGCTCAGTGATTCGGGCTCTCCTGAGGGCTAGAATTGCCTGGCTTGTTCTGATTAAAAAGATAAGCACAGACAGACCCATTGCTCTAACATATTTCAGAGACAGCTAAAGGAATGACTGAGCCTCATGGGTCTAATAACACACAATTTCAGTTATTTATATCATTGGCTAGCCAAGTATTTACCTGGTTCCAAAGCAGAACATTAACAGAATCTCTGTAGGGTTGAATGAGATATTCCTAACACGTCAAAAACTTCAGCCAGAAACCTAAATAAATGGAACAGCAGTTCCTCACAGATACAAACAGTACCCCCAGAGGAATATGCCTGGTTGCCTCCTGCACGGGCTTAACCAGCCCAGCCACTTTGGGCAGCAACAGCAGAGCAGCCACAGCAGTGCAGAGCTACTGCAAACACAGAACCTGCTCAGCATCTTAGACAAGCCTTGCTGCCCAGCTCACAGCAGCCGTGGAGAAAACATTCCCAGTGCTCTGACCTGTGTGTGCACTCAGAGTCCATGTCTTCCCTTGCTTAGGATGGTGAGGCACAGCACCCAGGAGAATCAGAGCCTTGGCAAAAACTGGGTATCCTCTGTAGGACACTTGCGTTCAATCTGTGCAGGGAGGATGGTCCATCCTAGCCCAGGGCCCTCAGGTATGTACATGGCTGGATGAGTTGCTCTGGCAGGGACAGACCTCCCCCACAACAGAGGCATCCTTCAGACAGCAGGCAGGGTGCGTGTCCCACAAAGTGGGTCGGAAGCACCAAGACTCCATGCTGCTACCTGAATCACTCCAAGAAGGGGCTGCAGGAATCATATAGCCACAGCATCCTGCTTCCAACTTCACTTTTTTTTATGGAGGGGGGGAGGGCACCAATGGGAGCCCTTCAGCCCTCTGCTAGCCTTTCCTGTAGGATGCTGGTTGCAGGCAGTACCTGGCCTACACCACACCTGCCAATGGGCTCAGCTGGTCCATACAGAATTGGTCTGTTCAAAGGATGGGTGCATCAGTCTTTCTTATCACTGGGAGAAGTGGCTAACAGATGAGAAGCTACTTAAAACTTAATTTCTGACTGAACTGTCCTCTTTACAGTTGAATAGCATCAATCTCACTTCCCCCCCATAAGCTCCATATGTTGAAAGGGTTAAAAAGACAGCAGAACCATTAGCATTTTGATAGCTTTCCACACATGTATAGCAAAAAGTCTTTAAAATTCATTGCACTGAGATAATCCTACAAGTCTAGCATTTCCTCCTCAGCTTGAGGCAACCAACTGGTTTTCCTCCCCTTAATACCTCAATAGAAAGCTCCAAGGAGTTGCCAGGCTAGAAGTCTCAAATATGCTCAGGAAAAGCAGAGTCCTGAAGTTCAAGGGAAGCCATGTAAGGTGTCTGGGGCTTAATTAAGAAACAACTATAGGGGGTATCTTATTAGATACTGCGAACCCCTGGAGATCCTGGCTTCTGTACATCACAGCTCACAACATATGCACACGCTGTTTTCCTTCCAAAATGCTGAGCACACACAACTCCCACTAATTTCAGCTGCCACAGAAGGTGCTCAGCACCTCTGAAGAACGAACAAATTAAAAACCTTGACCCTGATTCCACATAAGCTCAGGGACTTGAGCTCTCATCAAGATCAAGGCTGAATTTTTTAACACTATTACAACCTCGAGAACAAAGCTGTGATTTTGAACTGCATAATTGGCATTAATACTCAGCAGCTCCACACCTGTGCTGGGGAAGTTGTTTTATTTTTTTTTTACAGCATGTGCTGTTTTAATAACTCTAAAGCAAATTGTTTTCTCAAGGAAGCACCCGGGAGTGCCTCAGGGCAGAGAAAGAGGCCATCTCGCTTTGCGGCCTTGATTAGGTTTGTTTCAGTGAAAACAGGCAAATGCTTCAGGACCACATCACTCCTCAGGTACCACTAAAGGGTGGGACTCAAGGAGTCACTAACTTGTTAAGGGCTATTAGGTCCGATTATATGCTCTTCCCAAACACTATTTTTGGGGGGAAAACAGTCTGAAAAAACCAGTCTGTTCAAAGGAAAGTGCTTGTTATGAACCTGGGCACACTTCTAAGGAAATTTATCTGGTAAGAAGCTGACATTCAAAAGAAAGAAAGAGTAGCAGCAAATGCACTGCAATACTAGGTGGAAAAGAAGGTTCAGATCTCAGGGCCACCACCTGTAGTCTCCCACACTCTGATGCATATCCCAAACCATGAAATATTGGCTATTTTGGCTGAGGTAAAAATTTACCCTCCCCCAAAACCATTCCTTCCAAATCTTCAGAAGATCTTTATTTTCTATGAGAAAAAAACTATCAACCAAGCCTTGCCCCTAACCTCCCCTGGCAAAAAACTCTAAACACCTAACAGAGCTTCATCTACAGAGAAAAAGATGTTCTATCCAAATTTAGTAGATGCACAATTAACACAGCCAAAAGAAGAAAAGGCCTTAGCAACATATCATTGAGTTACTTGGGACATTTGGCTCCAAGAGCACAGCAAAGCAAGTCATTTATTTAGCTGGGAAAAATCTTCTTATGCTACAGGAAATACTCCCTCCCTCTTTTTTAAACCTGAGCTATCTTTCCTAGGAGCAAAATTTGGACAGGCGTTATTCTCTTATTTTCTAGTGTGTTGCAACTTTCCCATTATACCCTCAGCAAATCATTTAGATTTCACTTACATCAGTAAAATGGGAATTCTCTGCCTCAAAAAGGTGCTACAACGATATAATCCATTTGCAACTGTGAGATGTTCAGATAATGTGGACCACACAGACACTCAATAAACAAGTGGTGGATAATTACTGTGACATGAAACAGAGAGGCTGCATCTGCCAGAAAAATTCTGAGCAACTGACTCATTCTGGTGGGCCAGTCCAGGGATAGTTCAGATGCCTGCCCAGTCTGTTCCTTCAGGCACAGTGCAGCGTCTCATTATCCACCAGTCAATCTCCGATTTCTATCTCGGGCTGTACACACAACAGCACATGCTACCAGCACTGCAAATCCTCTTTCAAATGCATTTGCAGTTATTGGAAGGGTGAGAAAATTACCTTATCATCAGTTCCAACAATTGCATCTGTTTCACCACCTCCTTGCTAGACAATTGTGTATCTGGACAAATCCTTGCTTTACTTAGGTGGAATTCATCACAAGGAAAAAAAGCTCAAGGACAGTAGAACAGAAAAGGGAAAGGAAGAAACAAATCTTGTCCATGAAGAGTTCCCTATGAAGCTACAAGACAGCCAAACTCAGGCAGTCTTACATTTAATCATATTCCATTAAAAAAATAATCAGTGTTTGGTCCCACTCCACATTGTTGCACTCCATAAAGAATCAAGGATTACAGCTGAAGATTGTAGCTTCTTGTTAAGGGACAGTCTACAGATGCAATCTTGTAGGATGTTAAGGGACACAGATCCACTGCATGGCTTCTCTTGGGCTCCTCCAGCTTTGAATGATAAGTCCTAGACATTGACATTGAAGTCAACAAGAATACAGCTCCAGCCACAAAAAGGATTTTGCAAGTCAGTCTCGGGGAACAGCTGGAACATACAGCCCTGCTCTGGATTATGGCAAAGCCTTTGCAACACTATCCTAGTGCAGCCTGACTTTATTTCAACAGGACAAATTTAAAGTGTAGCTCAATCACATATCTGAGATCTCAGCTTGCTGGAATTATTTTCAGACTAGCCTATTTTTTTTTTCAATTCACCATCACTGATTCAGAAAAAAAGAGTGAAGTCTTACATCAATAGCCTGCTTTTCCCAATAATTTAGGTGTACTTAAAAAAGGGGCAGAATTTTTACATGAAGTGGAAGCAAAGCAGTCTGGTCATTCAGTGATTAGAAGATGCAAACTGACTTTTTAGGGCAAAACGTGGAGTCCTTAAAAGGCCTCATATAACTCCCAAATTACAGCTATCATTGAGAGCACAATCGAAGGCTCTGAAGAAAAGTAGCAGCTTACCTTTATCTTCCTGGGGATCTATGGAACCTTAGCAATCAGCCTCCTAGAGGTTCCTTTAAAGGTTCCTTTGATGACTGTAACCATAAGAAGCACGACTAGAAATCTGCTGTCATTTCAGTCATAGAGGTCTTAGACTTCGTTAATTTAAGAGAAATGTTTTCTTTTCTTGGATCAATTTTTTGTGAAAACATATTAAGGTATTATTGTCATCTTATATTTAAGATAAGTATTGCCGGTTTATTACCAAAAAAAACCCCATAAGAGCAAGGCTTATGGTGTTTTTATTTGTTCTTTCAAACACTGTGTCTCTGGGGTCTGCATCTCTGCAGACAGACAGACACAGTGGAGCTCGTCTCACATCCAAGACTGCTCTGATATTATGTGATTTCCAGAGCTGACTGTTGTGGATCCAAATGCTATGCTGCATCCAAAAAAGCTGTATGGTAATCCTGGTTCTGATTTCCACTAGGTCGGACCTTCCACTGCTGCTTCTGTGTGCTGTAAATTCCTTATGCCTCCTAATTTAACTTGAAGGAAAAGGAGCGGTTAAACCAAAAGAGCAAGCTCAGACTCCTCACCTACCACAAGATGAACACAAGTCTTCTTAAAACAGGTTAGTGGAGGCCAGCTAAGGATGAATTTGGCTTCTCTGAAACAGGAAATTCCCATTATTTAAACCTCAAATACACAGCAAGGGCTTGGAAATTTTTGCCTTTAAGAGGAGTATTTTGTCTTTGTCTGTGCAATGATGAAGCTCCAACCCTCAGCCTTTTTTCCCCCCCTTTTTTTAAAAATGGCAAGAACAAAATACAAAGTAAAGGCAGAGTGGCATTCCCATACAATCAGAACTGGAGTGTGCACCTCAATTTTGCAATCCCACCTTTTATGACAGAGGGATCCCCAGAAAGCTCCCCTTGGCAGCCAAGCAGCACAGAGCACTGTTCAGGGAGCTGAGCTGCACTGGAATAACCTGATTCAGGGTCTTTGGTGGTGCACAGCACAACCACAGAAAACAAACCCCCTCGCTAAGCACACGCCCAGCTTAGCTGAGATCCCCTCTTGGCTTTCTTCTTGTTATCTCCTTACTCTCCAAGGAGAATTAAGAAAAGATCAAGACAGGACTACTTTCTTTTCCTCTCCATAAAATACAAGGAAAGAAGAAATTGGAAGAAAGAGGCCTATTACTGAAACCATGTGTTAGCCTTGTCTTTGCTGAGCTCGCTGCAATCAAACCAGCAAAAGAGTGTTTCATCCTGTTCCAAGCAGCTCCTCTCTTGCCCTAAGCATTATTTTTCCAAGCCGGCCCAACAACAATGGCCCAGGCACAAACATATCGGTAGTATTCAGCTATATTTTCCTTGGCTGCTTAAGGTGATTTTCTAATCCTTCTAATTTTCCTTCTCAGAGGAAGCAATGGTTTAGGAGCTGTATAGTCTTGTACAGCCTTGACCCTGACAAAATGCACCAGCAGTGCTTCAGGGTCAGTCCTTCTCCTCCTGCCACTGACAAGCTGATTGCTTTGCCAAGCTCTTCAGAGATTCTTTACTCCACTGCATGAAGAGTACATCCAGGGGAGACACAAACCTGCAGAACCAGTGAGGAAAGACAGAAAAACCACTGAAGAAGGCACAGGGACACCTGGATGGAAACTCAGTTTTTGGAGAGAGACACATTTTTTGAGACTTGAAATATTTTTTTATTTCACATAGGGACGAAAGTTTGGAATACACCTTGGAATCCTTCATACATAAGCCCATGTGCTCTAGAACAGCTGTTCTGTGGTTAGGACAGGCATTTCTGGCATGTAGGAAACCTGCTTTCAGGATCCTGTTTTGGATTTGTGACAGTGTAGGTGAAAAACCCAAACCACTTGGCTCCTATCTGTTTTGACTAAGAAATTCTATCCTATATGCAAGAAATTCACCCAAGCAGAACCGAGTGGAGACCAACCCTTTCCCACAAAGCAGTAATGGTTTCAATAAATCAGCACTTTCTGCAGGCAAATTGTTTCCTTGAAGACTCCTAGCCAGTCCTAGCCTCAAGTAGTAACCAGTGTGGTTTCTGCTGAAGACATAAGCCTGGAAGCAACCCACTCAACAGAGGTTCTGCTTAGGAACAGCTCGTCTCCCCTAAGCAGGGCCACTGCAACGTGGCGTAGAAGAAACAAATAAGGTTTCATAAAATTTGCCCTGACAACTCAGGATTCTGTCTTTTTCTCCTACTCCAGTAGCTTGTGTTGTTAAACAGAGGAAAGGAGGTATGGTGGGTAAATTTTACACTCTCTGTTCTCATTTACTTTATTCATTCCTTAGTCTGGGACAGTAAAAATGTTGCTGATGTCCAAAAGAGCACATGCCTGTGCCTGTGCATGTGTGTGGCAAAAGCTTTGGAGCCTGGGCTGTACATTGTGTGGTCAATTTTATGCGCGGGGGCAGACAGAATCTTTTCCTTCTGTAGCTCTGAGGAGAGGTAAACTTGTCTCCACAAGGAATTCAAAGAAAACAGTAGTACCACAGACGTATGTCATAGTTTGTCTTGCTGATTTAAGACACTTCCTATGGAATGGCTTGAAAGAATCTCCAAAACTACAGTCTTGTTAAATTGTGTTCTCCAGAAAGAATGTTTTTCTACTTCTAAACACAGCATTTTTTATGTGCAGTACAGGATCACCCTATATAGGTCACTGACACTCCATGGAAACCTAGATAAATAGCTCTATTCCAACACTAAATTTTGTTGGCTTCTCTTCTTTTATTGCTCAGAATATTTCAACTGGAACAACATATTTGTGCCTTTGAGGTTCTCTGTTCCTGCTGCCACTTCCCCACCTGGAGCTATAATCCTACGCTTGTCACAAACCCAGCCACTGCTTCAGAACTTATTACAGCTACAATGTGCAGATTATAGCAACTTCTAATAGAGGATAAGCAGCAGGAAAAGGTGAGTTTAAGCCACAAAGAACCTGCTGGTTCAAAGAGCCCTATTATTAATATTTATTATTTTTAAGCATTCATTGAGTGCTGCAGAAGATATAAGAATGAATTGAAAGCAAGAACCGAGGAACCAAGTTTGTATAAGACAAGCCAACGTGAAAGCTTAAAGAATAAATGCAGTGTCTGGGGAGGAGCGGAGCCAAAGAAAAAGTAGTAAGAGCAAGGGAAAAAAGCCACACTTTTTATCAACACAATGTTCCTAATAGTAATAAGTATGAAGATAATTAAAGAATTCTTCAGTGTCTAATCAGAACTGTTGTCCATAGGGGATCTTCTGAGCATTATTACAAGGCATTGGCATATCTTTAAAGAATGGAGCTTTGACCATAAAAAGTAAGCATGTGGAGGAAGGGGGGGTGGGGGAGTGGGGCGTGGAAAAGCAGCAAAAGGAAATGCAACTGGTATTATGGAAAAATCCAGCCCTGGACAGGTGCTTTACAAAGCTCCAAGTAAATCCATTTAGATTTTGTGTAAAGGGTTAGAATAAGGCGTAATTCTCACTCGGGTCCCTCCATTATAGGCAAATTTCTCCTCTTTCCCACAAATCCTTTGTACCTGTTGCCAAAGGTCTTCCACTTGATACTTCTCTTCCCTAACAAAGATACAAGCTCGTGGCTCACACCATTTTAAACCTTCACACTTTCCAACAACAACCCACAACACTTCACAGTTCCAATGCACTTTAGCAAGATTAGCTAACAAGAATGTTCATCATACCCACATGCTGAGGGTACTGTCTTCATTTTCACAGCTGGTGAAACAGATGCTCAGAAAAGCAATGCAACTTTCCCAGAGCTAAGGAGTGTCTACAGCAGGCTGATGTTAGTGATGCTGGCATTCGCCCACCTCAGTTCTGAGCTGTAAAATCAGTGAGAGCACTTGGAAGCGAGAGTCCAACCCCCCTCCCAATGCCCTCTGCTCCCCAAGGCTAGTGCAGAGCTTCAAAGCACTTCCCAAAGAGCATTACATTACAGAAATACTGAAAGAAATCCACTACAAACTGAAACTTGGAACTATCTGCAGCAACATTAACAAAGAAAATTAATGTTTTTAAACTAACTCAGACTCTTCTCCTGCCAAGCCTACCCCACTGCAGCATCAAAATATGAACACACAGAATGTGAAGCCTGAAACCTTCTGCTCCTTTCAGCACAGTGAGGAGATAGAATAAGGCTTCCCAGAGACTGGCTGGATTAAGTAGTTTTTTTCTTTCATTTTGTGTCTTTTCTGTTTTTTCTTAATCGCATCAGACTACTGTTCCTGACTGATGTTTCTCTTATCATTTAAAAGAAGATAAACAGTTCTTAATTAACAAAGCCTCACTGTAAGCTGAAATCCTTATCAGTTTTGCAGGTTTTTTTTCAATCCTATGAACTCAGAGTGATTCATCACATCAGCAAGGTATTACATTGTCAATTCTCAGGCTGCCAAAGCAAAGAGATCTTTTGGTGTTTCCAGCACTGTGCCTCAAGCACTTCCAGAATTATCTCTCAGTTTTTCCTGTCTCTTATTCTGAAAAACAGCTTAGTGTAACTCTAGAAGATCCCTGTTACATGCCATATTCCCATCAGAAGGGAAAGTTTTGTTGATCGACACAAAATAAGCACCTCATCCTAAGCAGCTCTGAGAATCCCCTCTGACACTAACAGGAACAAAGGGCAGTCAGCAGCTCAAAAATACATCCTATCCGAAGTTTACCCCTCTCAATAACATCCTGAGACATTCAATCCTTTATTTGCCATTATTTCTCGTACATGTCCACGGTGTACCCACCACATTTTTATCACCATTAAGCTCCATCAATTTTTATCAGCAAGACCGACATTAAGACACATTCTGGTTTCAAATGACTACAGAAATAAGCACATCAACAACAGTGACAGTGACTGCCATTCCAAAATCCACAGATTCCATTCAGTGGGAATCCCACTATCTCATTTATGCTGGCAACAGGTTTTGAGGACTTAATCTCAAAGGTGCCCACAGGTCCCAAAGACTTCCATGGGAAACGGGTTCTCAGGAGGTCTGAGAAAGCAGTCCAGTACAGGCGCAAGCTCCCTCTGTACAAGAAGGTCTGGTTTATTTTCACTCCCCAAGAAAATGAGATGTGCCATCAAGTGAGCCAAGAACAAACTCTATCGTTGCTTTCCCAGCATAGAGTGTTCCAGTCCAGTGCCCTGTGAGGTCCGTGTCTCAGGAACAGGCAAACTGCCAGTCAGTTCATTTAGACCATTTTTCCTGAAGAAGTGTAGACACCATAATTTAGTGCAATATTTATTACTCTAGAACTCTCTCCTCATAGACTGTCATACACTGAGCTTTCTGTAAGGAGTAAATATAGTAACTGTTTCCATAATAATGTTAAAAATACCTCAACAGATTAAATTCAACAGATGAAACAGGGCCATAAGTACGTATGTCTAGCAACATGACCAAAATCACCCTTTTTCAAACTGGGCAGTGGGCCATGAAAAGAAAGCTGCTAGCGTTACAATTTCAGTGTTGAGCCTCAGGAGCAGCACAGAGCTGCAGAAACAGTCAGTGCAGTAATCGTGCACAATATACATAACCCGAGCTGCAGCCAGGGCCTCTAAGCTCCTGAGCCCCTGACAGGCTGTGCCACTGACCCACAGTCAACAAGTCACCATATGACCCCATATCCCACTCCACTCATCTGTCTTGTGGGCTTTCCAGACACCTGGGGTGGCATAAGATGTATTTAAAGCTGTTTACAACTTGAGTGAGAAGTCTGGAAAAAGGTAAGAGCTGCTATTATCTCTGCTATACTACATGGCTTTTCACATTAGCCATTTGGTTTAGTTCCACTTCCTCGGAATCAACAACCACTATAAGGTTTTTTCCTGACAGTAACACCACAGAAACAAAGGCAAAGAGGGTACTGGTTATACCGCTTCCAAAAGACTAATTAAGGCAAACTCCAGATCACACTAAGCACCAGAAATGACCTAACGAAATCCTTCTCTAACATGGCCGTGCACCAACTAAATGAGGGCAACAGAAAGGCAGGAATAGAGATGAACTGAACACGGTCAATCAGGCTGAGCTACTAAGCAAACTCAGACCTAGGCCCTAATCCACATAATAATGCAGCCCTTTGGTAACCAAGTAATATCAAGCACACGGATGAGATTCAGTTTCAACATTATTCATTTGATCAAAAGCAACCTCTTCTTCTGCCTGAAGTGATAGACTGGTCTAAAAAATCTGAACTCCATTTGAGTTTAAAAATTGATTTTTCTACAGTGATTTTTAATTTATTTCTCAAGAAGCAGGAAACTTCCATTTTAGACCAGGTTTATTTAATAAACACATAGCAAAGAGAAGATCCTGATGGAAAAAAAAATAAAGCCCAAAACACAAGAACCCTCAGAGACTTATCAGTCATGGGAATCCTTGTTGGAAGGACTACGCAGTCAGGAATGATCCTGTGCTGAAATAAGATCCTTACTAAAAACCTGTGACAGTCAAAACCCCACTTCCAACATCTCTGAGGACAATGACAACATACCAGTTATGGTTTCCTTTGAAATTAATTTGGTGTGGGTCAATTGACACCACATGACTACTCTCAGTTGTCATGCAATATTTGCTGCGTATCAGTCCACCAGAAATGCAGAATTCACATTAGGCACTTGGTCATCCACAGCTTCCTGTATCAACAGACCTGCAGAGTTCAGATCCAAAACACCCCACACATATACAACTCAATCAGGATGGTGAGCCTCTCTGCCTCTAGCTCTGAGGAAGATTAGGGAAAGACAGCCCATTGGTAGAGAACAGAAGGTGGCAGAGGTGCAAAAGCAAATCTCATTGTAAGAGCAAAACATCTTTATCATAGTTTGTTTTTTTAAATTTTATCTGTGCAAAAATAAATAAAAACATGCTGACAAACTGGTTTAGCAGATGGTGTGGTTAACAGAAAAAGATCAACGCACTGCCTTCCTATAGCCACTTCTTTCAGTCTCAGACAATTTATACTAAATTAGCCCATGACAGATCTTCACCAATGCAGAAATAATAAACATCAAAGCAGCTGTTAAATGCTCCAAGAAAAGAGCTTGGGTGGGGAGGAGACCCATCAACTGTTTAGTGGGCACTGAATTCACCCAAATCCCCTGAAACTATGGGATGGGATAGCTCGTTCACCAGTTTGGAAGCTCAAGACTGAAAGAACAGTGAAAAGAAAATAAGAAATGTAGGTGTAGGAGAAGGAATGGACACAAGAGGAATGCTGCAGTCATGTGCTAAGGTAGGACCAAATGCAACCTGGCTTCCATATCAGTTACCAATGAGGCAGTAGTGACCATCAGAAAGCTAAGCTCTAGCCATCTGGAATATATCCTCACATGAAATACAATTAAAGTCCAATCATCCTCCCAGTCCTGAGAAGTGGATGGCACGAAGGGAAGGGACAACAAAAAATATTAAAGTTTTAGGAGGAATAAGCAGCATGAGAAAGAATGGAGTTGTCTGTGCTGATTTTTCTGTGCAACAATTTTCTTCCTTCATTTGCCAGTTCCAATTAAAATTTATAATTATTTCCAGGGGAAAAAAAAAAAAAAAGAAGAAGAAGAAAAAAAGAGAATACATAAGAAACAACTTAAAAGGGAATGAGCACTGTCAGAACTGAAATAGCTCATTTCTATGCATCTTGAGGGAGAAATACACAGGCTTTGCCATCTCAAGCAAATACATCACTTGATTTTGAGTCATTATTTTAAAGTGACAGCTAAAGACCACCCCTTCCCAAAACAAATTACTTCCCAACTCTCACTGTACTACTTGTGGGGCTGTTTTCCCCCCATAAAAGCCAAGAAAAATTGATCCATTTTATTGATAAGTCAGTTTAAATTAAACAAACAAACAAATCATACTGAAATTAGTCAAAAATTCTTGAAAAAGTAAAAGCAGGGATTGTCTTGCAACAGTATTCCCAGACAAGGACTGCCTCAGCAGCCTCACAGGATTAGCAAGGAGTATAGATATCCATCTGTTTTAATTATAACTCCCAAACAGACCTTGGACCTACTACCACCTCGTGCAATGACTCATCTTCAAGATGTCAAGAATTATGCACTACCTCATGAAACTCTCTAAATACAACTTGGACCACCATCTGCTTTTGTAGATGCCTTAGGCCCCTTAGGCCTCAATTTTGTAGCATCTGAACTTAACTTTTCAAGTCCTTCCTCCTCTAAGACCTACAGCCCCATAAATCCAGTAGCTTCTGTCCCCAGAGCAGTGCGCCTGTTTTCCTGCAGCCTGGTGAGAACAGACAGGGCTCAAGATAATTAAATAAAAACACAGGAACTTCATTATTTATTTTAAAGGAAAATGTGTTTTCTAGGAAGAAAGTCCTTTAGTTGGGCAAATCTGTAAGCTGTTTATCAGCTTAAACTCATTATCTGTCCATATGGTCTTAGCACTGTGGTTTGAAAAAAAAATGGGCATGCACTAGCTGGTGAAATGTCATCTGCCCTTATGCCAGAAACTAGTGTTTTTTCATTGACGTCAAATTAGGATCCTTGCCACAAGTGAAGGGCTACCATAAGCATAGTCATAATATTTTAATTATGAAAGGATCTTACAGAAGGTAGCAAGGAAGGCAGGGGCAATGCAAGAAAACTCATTCACAAAAAATACAAAGTCACTTCGTTCACATTTTGCCTCTGCTCTAATTCTTTTTGTTTGGGGAGGTGAGGGGGGAAGAGAGCAACCCAACTAAAAAAAAAAAAGAAAAAAAAAGAAAAAATGGCAAGGGAATGAGTTGCTAAAGCCAATAAACACACTTCAAAGCATGAGATGGCTCTGCTTCAACTGCCTACAGTATTCAACCTGGGATAGATTAAGGCAAGACAAAAGGTGCTATGAGGGAAAACACTGCCCGTACAGCAGTGCAGACCCTCTCCTTCACTTAGCCCTAATGCTGGGACCCCAGCCAGCTCTGCTGCACTGAAAGTGGCAAGGGCACATGATAGGCCTAGCTTTGCAGAAACCCAAATTTGTCCCCCACTGTCTGCTGTTGTGATTTGAAGCCCTTCCCACTCCCCCGCTGAGTCGCTGCAGCGAAGCAGGAGCTGGGTTTATTGATTCTGTGAGTCACAATTAGCCGTGGGACACACGACCAAAGGTTTAGCACAGGACATTAAACCTGACTGAGCTGTCAACTCGGTTATTCCAAGGAGAGAGAAACAAATTGAAGTCACAGTAACAGATGTTTCTCATGTTTTATGAACTGCAATATTATTACTAGTTACAGACACAGTTTCTCCCTTTTAAAACAGACCTGCAACGCTGCGCGTGTGAAATTATTTGAATTAACACACAGATAACTTGGCAAAGGACTTACAGATAGCTCAGCATTTTCTTGCTCGCACAATAACTGTTTCCCTTTCGCCCAGCCCCACCCTGAGAAGTATAATACATGTTAAAGCAGCCAAAAGTGAGATCACGCCAGGATAGAGCACTTCGTCGCCATCATCTGCGATGAGGATGCAAACACTCTAACCCCTCTCCTCTTATGTGAAAAACACACTCAGCCTCTTCTCAGTTTCCACTGTGGGGAAATTAAGTTGTTGGGATCCGTTCTGAGTTTTAAGGGAGCCTGGAAACTGAAGACTGGTGTTCTTCCCAGGATGTCTTATCCTTACACCTCAGGGGTAATAAAGGGATTTCCCCACAATTTACAAAGGAAATCTGAAACACCCTGTGAGCGCAAACCACCCCCAAGCCCGTTCTGCTCCTCCGTATCGAGGAGCGAGCGGAGGGGCTGCCAGCGCCCCGAGGGCTCTGCCGAGGAGCCGCTGACAGCGCACAGCGAGAAAGCCCTCTCGTGGAAAACACCAGCATCACCCACCCGAGCCCTCCCCTCGGAGCCGCCCCAGCCCTGGCCCCGGGCCCAGCCCGGGAAGCTGCGGCTGCCCGGGGCGCCGCTGATCCCCGGCTCCCACCGCGGCCCCGTTCCCCTGCGGGCTGACATCTGCCCCTTTCCCAAGGAGCACTGTTCACCTGCGAATCTCACGGGGTTAAACACACAGCGCGGGCAGCTGAGCCATTTGTGGCACAGGTCTGCTGCTTTGCAGAAGCGGTAGAAATTTTGCGTGGATTTTGCTGGCAGCCTGCAACATCTCGGAGAAGTTACAGCTCTTCCTTTCTCCTCACCCCGCTACACTTTAATTCGTGGCAACTGTATCACATGGTATTTCAGCTTACGCCAACAAAAGCTGTACCTCGGCCACAACAAATACAGAAATATTAACTGCCTTCCAAGGAGGGTCAAACATTCGAATCACTTTAACATATTATAAAAATACCTCAGTGAAAGCAGATAATAAAGAAGCACATCTGTACATTATGCTACACAGGCGACTTTGAAATATTCCCCCCAAATTGTGAAAAAAATACAGAATGTGTCTATTTCTCCGAATGACATCTGTATCGTTTGCTCTCAGTTCCTATACTTTTGTGACAGAACAACTAACGCTCCTTAGAAAAACACTGAGTTTCAAAATAAGCATTTTACTGGTAGAATCCTTCAAACACTTTCATACATCCTGTTGAATTAAGACAACTCTTTAACAACTCCACACACTTTTTTACCCACTAGCAAAAGTCCAAGGCAAGCCCATGGTCACAATTTGCATATGCCCTGCCAGGCACACAGCCATCTCCAGCACACTTCTGCCCAACCAGCTTTGGTAGCCACTGGCTATTCAGGGAATTATATGCCTGGAGTCTATTAACTGTGTCCAAATTTGCTCTTATTATAGTAATACAAGCAGTAATCAGGCCGAGCTTACTAATTGCTGAGAGAAGTGCTAGAGAGAGAAAAAAAAATTATGAATATCAAACAGACTTCACAGAAAACCACCCAAGTACAACACACAGGAAAATGCTATTTACTCACTCACTATAACCTTTAAATACAAAAGTTACGATAAAACTCGAAGCCCCCATTTCCGTTTACAAAACCCCCGTGTGGTACCTCGCTAACATGTTGCTGCAGCTATAAATCTCTGCTAAAGAGCGGGCACTAACCCAGGTAGAGGGATGGAAGATCAGCAAAGTGTGAAAGAGAAAATTCCTACCAGCCCCGGCTGAAGTAAAAAACACGAGTAACTGCCCCACCTTCCTCATCCGAACTTCAGGGGTGGTGGCACACCCCAAAACGCGACAGGCGCAGTGCAGGGCGCTCCGGGCACAGCCTCCGGGCGCCCCGGCTCCTCCGCTTGCCTTTACCGTAAGAGGGATCCCGGAGGGAGGAGTGTCGGGGCGGAGGCAACAGAATACAGAAACACCGAGGGCAGGCTCTGAGGCTCCCGGAGACGTTCCCGAGGCCCGACCAGCGGAGAGGTGTTACCAGCGAGGCGAGTTCAGCAGGCTCGGGCAGCCGGGCCGACCTCCCTCAGCTCCCGTGCCGGCGGTACTGGCGGGCGGGCTGGCTTTCTCAGCCCCACAAACTTGCATGCCCAGCACCCCGGGGAGTCACGGCGCTCCCGCCCATCCTCCCCTCCCCCGAGGGAACAGCGCAG